>JAQQZX010000008.1:19192417-19232710 GCA_030068355.1 Notoglanidium maculatum | reverse complement strand
AACACACAATACACACCAACACACACCAACACACACCAATACACACCACCACACAACACACACCAACACACACTAACACACATCACACACCAACACAATACATACCACCACACACCAACACACACCAACACACATCAATACACACCAACATACCCAAACACACAATACACACCAACACACAATACACACCAACACACATCAACACACACCAACACAATGTTCATCTCATGTGGCAAACAAGAAAAAAGATGACGCTACAATGTTTCCGTGGTAACAGGAATACCTCTGATTGGTGGGTTTTGCTTTAGGATCATGTTTTAGTGCAGCATTTAAGCCTGTAGTATTAAGAATTTGGCAATTAAACATATATATTTTTTAAAATTCCACCATGACATCATGAGTTATTATCGAGAGACGGCTCAGAAGCAGCGTTTTGCTGGAGGTTGTGAAAGACGTCATAAAAGTTTACGAGCATTTAAATATAAAATGTTGTTTTCCTGCCGGCATAAAAGCTAAAAATGTACAGAACAGTCCAATCTCTTTAGAAAATATCTCAGCTTCTTTTTTTGTGCAGATAATGACAGCTTGCTGAAAAGCACATTTGCGTAAATGTTAGTCATTATTACAAAAGCGGGCGTCCGCGTTCCCCGCTGAACACGAGCTTCACATTTCATAAACATCTGTTGTGCCACGTTCATTAAAAACGACGAAGTAGATCTGATGCAAATGGAGAACACACAAAGAGAAGAGATTAGCTTAACCCTGCTGCTGGATTCAGGCTCTCTGTTTTCACAAACGTCTGCGTGTCACACGAACACAGCGGCCGGCTAATTGATTTATTTTTGCTTCCAGATGTGGAACGAGTGTGCTGTGTGTGTGTGTGTGTGTGTGTGTGTGTGTGTGTGCTGTAAGAGATAAAGCGTAGAGGCTGGTGTGATGAAGTGGAGTTACTGTAACCACCCGGAAGCCGATTATTTTCCTGTAACAGATCATCCCAAATGTTTTACTCCTCTTACAATACTCCAATTTGAAAATTTTTAAATTTTTTACTTTTTATTCATTTAATGTTGTGGAACGTCTGCAAAACAAGTTCCTTTTAACGCTAAAAAAATCCCTGTAGTTTGTCACGTTACTGAGAAACCTCAAAGGACTGAAAAGTGTCTGAGAACTTAAAATCGATTACATGCATTTTAAAAATTTGCTTGTGTGAAGCGTAACTTCTGAATAAGCGCTTAAGGTTTGAGCACAATACCTCAAGTCTACGACTTTCCAGGACATGCCTTAAAAATGCAAGCGTGTGTAATTAATTTACAGTCACACACTTGGCAGCATCTTAATTACACATCACCAGCATGTCTGTTATGATTTAAAGTACCCTCCAGGCCAGTATTGCACTCTTGACTTCACTTGACGACTTCTTTTAACCTGCACCTGAAGCCCCCATCTGAAAATAGCAGTTAATCATAGCGCTCGAGACGGCAGATATGATTGCAGTCCGTGGACTCCGAACGCTGGCTTGAACCTGGACTTAATCAAAAATGGAGTTTGCTTTTGGAATTTCATTATTGACAAAACTGCAGCACGGAGACGCGATGGCCTGGACCCCGCAGGCTCCGGTGCCAAAATAAATATTTATCCGTACGTCCTCGGGCTGATGCAGGACTCAGCTCGGGATGACGAGGAGCTCCAGAGTCGAGAGGTGTGACGGCTGAGCAAATAGACACAGACGTGCTTTTTTTCATCTGCCTCTCTTGTTTTTTCTCACAGTGACATATATAAACTTCGACAGACACGCACACAAAAACACGAACACACACATAGACAATCTGCACTAAAGATGGTGGAATGCCCCGAGGAATGGCTTGGAGTGGCCAATCAGTTGTTGTCGGTGTGAAATGGATCGGTCTGGCATCTCACTGGGTTGATGGCAGCCGCTACAAACCATGTGTCTCTGCCACCTGGACAAGTGCTGCATCTCTGACATCCAACTGCTTTCCTACAGGCGAGAGAGCGAGAGCGAGAGAATAATGCTTTTAGTGTCCTCATCAACTTGCTCTAGTTTTATCTAACGATTTACAAACAAACAGCAAAAGCATGGTTTAAACCACAGCACCGTCGAGTTCTGGATTCTGATTGGTCAGAAGGTGTTGAGTAATTTTCTATAAGAGCAACAACTCTGCCAGTAGTGGCAGCAAAAAAGCAATCAACTCAACTCTCTTTCACAACAGCTCATTATCAACAACTTGTACAGCAGATGCTTCGCGAAGTTTTCTATTTCTAAGATAACAATTATGGAAGGAGTTTCAAGTGTCAGAAGTTTTCACTTTAGTTTACACTTCACGGTTTCTTGGTAACAAGAAGTGACAAGCTGCGGGTTTTTACCTCCTGAAAGAGAAAAAAAAAGAGAGGATGGTGAAGGAACAATCACTTATACCCTGCTACAACGCGCGCACGGAAATTATATAGTGTGTATCATGGAAATCCACAACAGTAAACGTAACCACAAATGGACACAAAGTATGTGAGTGAATAATAAAAACTGTAATCGTTGGCAAATTGCTGTAGTATAAGAGGAATAACACACCACAGGGCATGATGTCATAGGAAAATAATCGACTTTTCACCTTAGAACAATGCGCTGCTCATTCCTTTCGCACTTAATCCGTAAAATGAACAAACACAGAGATCAGTTCCAGAGAACTCGAAACATCCAGCAGTAATCACTACATGCGTCTCTGTGCAATGGAATATAAATACCTTGGCGAAACGCCAGCTCTATAACATACGAAGCTAAAGGCAGCAGTGGAGCCAAGTCGCGTTTCAGAGGACTGGAGGAGGCGGCGAGAAGAAAGGCAGAGAGCTGATCATACTGTATTTATTACAAAATGTTCTATTTTCATATAAGGCTCTCTGGAAGTGCAAAACCCTACAGGAACACAAAAGCGAGATGTAAATAAATGGACACGCTTATTATGGATTGGCCGAGTTTAGCGGGTCGTGTGAGTTTCCAGTAAAACTTCTGCTCAAACTTTGTTTAGCAGTAAACATTCTTTCAAGATATTTTTCATAGCATGTAGAAAATTACAGTTGATATGACATGATATAAACAGCAGCATGCAAATGTTTTAAAGCTTGCCACTGAAATCCTGTCAGGTTAGCTCATGCGAGCTAGCTGGCCAGCATTAGCTTTGAAGATCATCAATATTTACAAATATGGCTTTACATTTTTCTAAGAAATGCTGTCAGGTTAGCTCATATTAGCTAGCATTAGTGAATATTATGAACAATTAAGGACATGACTTTAAAACCTTCTTAGAAATCATGTCACGTTTGCTCGTTGTAGCTAGCTGGTTAGCATTAGCAATAAAGACAGCAAACATTTAAATGCATGGCTTTAAAACTTTCTCAGAAATGCAGTCAGGTTAGCTAATTTTAGCTAACTGGTAGCATTAGCAATGAATATTATGAACATTTGAGGCCAAGGCTTTAAAAAGTTTCTCAGAAATCCTGTCAAGTTAGCTCATCATTAGCATTGACGATTATGAACATTTAAGAATATAGCTTTAAATGTTTCTCAGAAATACCGTTAGGTGAGCTCATTTGGTTAGATAGCTAGCATTGTCAGATTATTAATGTAATATGGCATACATTTTTTTTTTAGAAATCCTGTAAGATTAGCTCAATTTAGCCAAAGATCTAGTGTAAGTTCTACAGGATTAAACATTTTATGATATGTGACTAAATTTCTCTCAGATGTCCTGTCAGGTTAGCTCATGATAACTAGCTAGTTAGCATTAGCTGTGAACATTATGAAAAATCTTGTCAGGATTTCTCATTTTAGCTAACTGGCAAAGAAACCCTAAAAAATCTCAGAAATCCTGCCAGATTAGCTTTTTTTCCCGTTAGTGTTAACAGTAAATATTATCTTAACATTAAAACATTTAAAGCATGACTCAGAAATCCTGTTACTCTCAGAAATCCTGTTAGGTAAGCTCACGATAGCTAGCTGTCTAGCATTAGCACCTTTAGAAATATAACCTCATAATCCCATAAATCCTTTCAGGTTAGCTCATTATCATATCATAATAAGGGCTAACAATTCTTTCAGAACTCCTGTCAGGTTAGCTCATGGTAGTTAGCTGACTAGCAGTAGCAAGTGGTTGTACTGAACATTCTTAAAATTGAAAAAATATAGCTTAAAAATCTTAGCCATTCTGTCAGATTAGCTCACGTTAGCTGACTAGTTTGTGTTAGCATGGACTTTCCCTGATACTTGACTAAAATTCCTCACAGAAATCCTGTCAGGTTAGCTTCTTTTAAAATAGTTTTTTCTGTAATTCCTGTCAGAAATTCTAAATGTTAGCTGATGTTAGCTAGTCTAGCAAATTCTATTAAGTGTCATAAATTGAAAAGTTTCATATGGACACAATTTCTCTCTCATGTTTCCCTGTAATGCTGAACACACTCTTACCGATGCTGCATTTTTTTGATAAATTTATTCTGACAGTGAATCCCTTTAAAAATCCGTCTCAGAATGTAAAAATGTAAAATCTATATTCCATTAAAACGTGATATGTCTACCAGACGAGGGAGAGTGGCGGTGATCTCGGGCTGTATGCTAAATTATTTGATTTAAAGCCGCTGTTGCGTGAAGATGATTCTCTCAGGATAGTTAAGACATGACGCTTGAGTGATACTCCCCGTGGTGTAATTATTGGTGTCAGCGCGAGGCGTCCACCTCAGCAAACAAGCCAAGAAAAAGGGCTAAGCTGCCTACTGCAGGTGTGACGCAAAGAAATATAGCAATTCTCAGCGTGGGTGAGCCACTGAATAGGAGGATTAGTCGCTAAAACAAGATATTTTCATCTGAGGAGGCAGCTGCGTCTGACAGAGCCTTTTTCTATGAGCAAAATAATTACTAAAAAACACGTTATGTAGCTCCAATGGGATGTTTGACATTGTTTAGCATACCGCTAGGACTTGATTTGAGGAGGGATGTGAGGAGATGCTGCACCCCTGGGTAAAAAAATTAGTAAAACTAAATTGTGTTAAAAATATGTTTAACACACCTATTTTTGGGTTATATAATAGCGCACATTTTTATGATCACTTATCTTCAGAAATAGCAACATGCTAAATGTGAAACCGCATTAGTAATTGTATTGTTAGTAGAGCTGCTAGTAGGTTAGTTTGCTAGCTAACGAACTGGTTCATGTTGGTTTTTGTGGGTTGTTTTTTCTTTCAGTGGAATGGGAATAGAATCTTTAAATCCGTTTTTTTTTCTGTTTTCACTTTTAGGAAATTTTTTAAATGCTAGAACTTAACCGTTAATCCATCCATACATACTGTGTTTCAGTTTAGGAAAATTAGTTTTCACGTGAAGGGTTTTCGCAGGATGCTACACGTCGTAAGATGCATTCCCCTTCAAGGAAATCTGGTCAATCCGTGAGGCGTCCACCGAGCAAAGGAAAAGCGATGTATTTGACATGTAATGAATTCACGCAAGACCACGTCTTACTTGTTCTTTTCTATTACCCCTCTTTTACCCAATCTGTTTCCCTTGACCTAGCCTGCATGGCTGCATGGCAAATTGCTTGTATTGTGCAATTCAGTTCCTCTTCAGGAATCTTCAGATTGGGTCAAGGCGTCCATCTTGCCCCGGCTCTGAGGGGCCACTTGATATTCCGCCGTAAATCTGAGTATCGTTGATAGATTTTGATACAATTGTCAGACGCAGTAATAGAATGTCGGCCCTATCGAACTAATCCCTCTATCTCGCTGACCTTGCTGAGACCTGCACTGAATTGGTCTGACTGCTACGTCGTAGACTATGCTAGCAGGAAATAAGCTGCTTTGCCACATGCATTATTTCCCCTTTACCCGACAGGCAAGGAACACAGAAACCGGAGTGAACTGCCGTCACCTTGGAAAACTGCTCTCATTTTTCACTCCTGCATTCCCCTTTAATTTGGCCCCGGCACAAAAGTGGCCCGAGTTCTCTGGCGCTTCTTTGTTTCACTGCTCCCTTCAGTAATCATTTAAAATGTCAAGCCGCTCGGTAGAACCTTGTCGATGCCATGGTGGGCGTCTAAATTCTTTTAGAAGGCTCGTTCCTCTTTAATTTGGCCCGGCCCGAAATTGGCCTGAGGTTCTTTCTTTTGTTGCTCTCTTCATATCTCTCAGTCAGGGTTCATTAAACTGTTATAGCATCACTCGAGCTGCTCGGTAAAACCTTGTCCATGCCATGGTGGGCATTCAGATTTATTTAGAAGGCGTGTCTTTGATTTTCTGCTGCGTTCCTATTTAATTTGGCTCGGTCTGAAATTGGCCCGAGCTCTTTCGTTTTGCTGTGCTCCTCATATCGCTCAGTCAGGGTTCATTAAGATGTCGTGGCATCACTCAAGCTGCTCTGTGGCACCTTGTCAATGGCATTGTGCGTATGTACATCAGTGAGTGCATGTTGTTTGGGCTGATTATACTCCGTTGTAATTTCTCTTCAGTTTAGCCTGAAATTTGGCCCGAAATCGATTTCAGTCCTCTGTTCCTGTCTCTCAATCACAGATCATTAAAATGTTAGAGAACCTCTCACGCCGCTCAGTAGGACCTTGCTGATTCCATAGTGAGCAGTGAGAGTCATGTAGAAGGCTTGTCTTTGTACCTCATGCTTTGTTTTTCTGCTCAGCCCCAAATTGGCCAGCTCCTTCATTTGCCGCACTCTTCATATCTCTCAGTCAGGGTTCATTTGGATGTTGTGGCATCATTAATGATGCTCCGTGGCAACTTGTCAGTGTCATTGTGGGTATGTAAATCAGTTAGAGTGCATCTTTTTTTAGCTAATTATACTCCGCTGTCAATGGCATGGTTGGTGCTTGAATTCATCAGAAGGCTCGTCTCGTTTGGGCCGATTATTGATTTTCTGCTAATTTGGCCAGGCCCAAAATTAGCCCGAGCTCCTTTATTCTGCTGAGCTTTTCAGGGTTCATTAAGATGTTAAGGAATCACTCAAGCTGCTCTGTGTCACCTTGTCAATGGCACTTTGGGTATTCATATCAGTTAGACGGTGCGCCTTGTTTGTGCTGATTTTACTTCAGGAAGTTGTAGAGTTAGTGCTGATGGTGATCCTCAACCTCCTGTATTCCTTTTTAATTTAGCCTGACCCAAAATGTATTTCACTACCCCCTTATAATACTCAATCAGAGCTCGTTAAAATGTGGTAGGATCCCTGGAGCTGCACTGTGGCACCTTGTGGGTGTTTGAATCCATTAGAAGGCTTGTCTTGTTTGGGTCAAATTGATGCTTTGACTTCTTTTTTGCACTCCTGGTTTGAGCTTCTCTCTTTTGCTTCTCCTTTCATATTTTTTTCATTTCCAAGATGTTTTGGCACCAGTCATCCTGTTCCATGGCACCTTGTAGATAACATGGTGGGCTTTCAAAACAAAAAGAAAGCTTGTCTTGATTGGGCCAATTATACTTCAGGAAGCAGTAGAGAAGCAGTTTCGCTTCAATCACTATATCCCTGGTCAATTCAGCCAAGACTGAAATTTCTGTCACATCTCTCAGTCAGAGATCATTAATATGTCATGGGATCGCTTGAGCCGCTCAGTAGAAGCTTGTAGACGGCACGGTGGGTGTTAAAATCTGATGGAAGAGTTGTGATGTTTGGCCTGATAATACTTGAGGAAGTAGCAGAATTGATGCTTTGATTTTCCACTCCAGTGTTCCTCTTCAACTCGAAAAGCAGTCTGAGTTCTTTTCCTTCGTATCTCTCAGTCGGGGATTGTAATAATTTCATGGCATCACTCGAGCAGCTTGGTGACACCTTGTCGATGGCATGGTGGGCGTTATAAACCTGAGAGAAAACGTGACTTGTTTGGCTCAATTATATTTCAGAAAGCAGCAGAACTGATGCTGTGATCTTCCGTTTGTGTAAGTCGCTTCAATTTGTCAGAACTTAAAAATGATCCGATCTACTCTGTACTTCCTTCTTTCAGTACTCCTTTTATGTGTTTTCTTCTAAGGTTCGGTTATTGTTGTGCCATCACTCGAGCTCCTTGCGCTCTTTGGCACTTTTTTTGATGGCTTGGTGGACGTTTAAATCAGAGAGAAAGCTTGTGTGTCGTGTTTGGCCCTATTATTCTTGAGGAAGCAGCAGAACTGAGGCTCTGCGTTACAACTCAACCCAAAAAGAGAATCTGACTTTCAAGCTCTCCTCTGGTTCCTTCTTTGGCTGCTTCCTTCACATCTCAGAGTCAGGGATCACTGGAATTTCATGGCCTCATTGCAGCTGCTCCCTGACACCTCGTGGTTGGTGAGCAAGCTTGTCTTGTTTGGCTTGATTATCCTTGAGGAAGCAGCAGCAGCAGTTGATCCAGTGATTTTGCTCCTTTAGTCCAAAAATGACCCCAAATTCCCGTGCTCCCTCATGGATTGTTAAAATGTCTTGCCAACACCCTAGCAGCTCTTGTCAATGTCTTTGGTCTCTGAGAAGGCTTGTAGAGTTGTTTTGATGTTTCAATATCTCACTCTTTTATTCCTTGACAATTTGTCCCCAAAGTGACCCAAGCTCCCATGAATTTTTCATACGGTTAAGATATTTTCTCTTCTGAAATCAAGACGTTGGTATGTTTGGTGAAGTATGAAAGCTGTCTTCGAGCGTGGCCCAGAGAACTGATCCCTGGTAGAAAACGGTGGTCTGAGGCATGTTGAAGCTATCCGAGTAATACTATGTTACAAGGGCAGAGGGTTGTTATTTGTTGTTCTGTGGGGAGGACGGAATGCCTTATCGATATATAAATCCATGGTTTTCCACAGGCTGGAATTCCTCAGGGTTCCACAGTAATTCCCTTCCCTTTGTGGTGCAGGGCCTTACACTGAGAGTATCATGATATTATTCACATTTAGTGACATGGCATGCAGGTTTCATTGAATGATGTCAAGCCATTTTAATAAAAGTAAACCCCCCAGCAAATCCTAGCGCCTACCATTTTTCAAAAGTGACAATTGGAATTGCATGATCGGTCCACAGTTCCGAAGAACTTCTTGGGTAAGAAAGCAAACGTGTGATTATAAGCCCCTACTCCATGACAGCTTGCTTGGCCAATGGCCAGTGTGGTGAACATCTGAAGCTGTAGCACTGATGCATGCTTTTTCCACCCCCTTGTTTCCTCATTAGCCCCAAAGAATCACATCCAAATCTCTCCTCTCATTACGTTCTTTATATAGTTTAGTTCAGGTTCATTAAAATGTTCTGCCATCATTCGAGCTGTTCCTTGGCACCTCGTCGATAATAGAGCTTCCACTTATGTTCACGTGAAGTCTCTTCTTCTTTGGGCCAATTACTCTTATTGAGGAAGTGGCTGAGACGGAGATTTGATCTGATGGACGGCAGGAACGGAGGCATGCGACGAGGCTACAAAACGGTATCAATTACCTGCATGGATGTTTGCGCAGCAGCAGCGAGGTTCATTTTATTTCAAATTTGCTGTAAATTGTGAGCAATGCAATGAAAATGTCAGCTCTCGCCATGTGGATGGCATTGTTTTCTTCCATTCTTTCTCTAAATGGAAACCTGTATTGCGGCAATAAAGGACTGATTACATTTACAGTCGGTATGGTTTCAAATGTAAATATTCTTTGCAATGCTAAAGACATGTAAATTATAATAAGCATTTTTACAGAGCCTGGAAGCTCTGGCCCTTGGATTGAAACCCCAAAAATGCAACGGAAGCTAATACCGATTACTTACCCGGCGTTCCAGCCATAAGGAATACTAATTTGGTGGCAAGCGCAGGAAGCAGAACGCACAATACAGGTCCTGAAGCACTAATAGAACCAGTCGATATTAGTATAATAGCTTCTCCCACAGTGCACTGCGAGATGGTTCAGTATCGACTAATATGGCTCTCGATTTAATAAGGAAAAAGCCATATAATAGATGCGGTCTTCTGGGAACAGATCGATATGGACTGCATATGAATTTGTGAGTGCTTGCTCTCCACATGCTGTCCAGAGGTGTAGGTGTAGAGTTAAAGAAGAAAACAAAAAAAACAAAAACCATTTCCTGTTGCACAGACTGTTACAAATCATCAAACCCAGCAGATGCTGAAATGTGCAGCAATACATGCAATTAGGTAACATCTCCTGCGCACTAACATCTCATGCCGTTATAGGAAAATAATCATTCCTCTGACACGACAGCAGTTTGTCACCGATCACAATTTTTTATTTATTAAAGGATGATACTTTTTTTTATCTGTCTACAGTTATGTTTAATATCGTGGCCCGTCAACAAAAAAACATTCTCGCTTACGTTATAGCAGTCACAAACCATCGCTCCCTCACCAGCATCTCGTTTTTTCCCCTCTTCAACTTAATAAGGCAAAAAAAAAAAAAAAAAAACCCACAGAAATCACAAAAAAAGCGTAAACTCCTTGACCTGAAGTTATGCTTTCCATAACACTCTGACACTGGCGACTCCTTCCAAAATCTACTTACAGAGAACGTAAGTATACCGTTATGACTTTTAAGAAAGTTTAGAGCTTTGCAAATCGTATAGTACATACATATATAACATAAGGATAAGTTATTAATGCAAGCACATGGATAGAAACAGAAAAATGAGTCCAAAAGTATTGGCTTTCAGATAGAATAAAACTTTTTTGTATGGTTTAATAGCATGTGTAGTGGTCTAAAGAGGAGCATTTTTTTTATGTATATATATATATATATATAATATTGTAATATCATAAATGGTACCACTTTCCATTAAGGTCCCCTCAATTAACTTCCCTTATTTAATTAATTCGTAAACTTTTTTTTTTAATTTTACTTTATTAACTAACGTAACAAATGACTGTTGATTCAAATTCACACAAATCAGCGCAAAATGTGGTAAATATTTCAGCTCCTCAGCTCTGAACGTGTCCATGACGGTGTTTCGTTACGCTCATGGATGGAACTTTCCAGTTTAAAAAAATCCACGCTTAGATCACGTCAACTCGCGTATTAAACCGATTGTCAAACGATCCCTGAAGCGTCTCTTTACAATGTAAAGGATAAATGATCCGGTGCCTCTATTAGCCTCGTGTAACTGGAGTCAGTACTCTAGAGAATGCAGCTGTTTCAGTAAAATGTATATCTGTACTCTTAGCGAGCTGCAGACTCGACATTTCCCGAGCTCGGAGCACGCCCGGGCTTCTCCGCCTTACACAGCCGTTAATTATCCGTCCTGAACAAAGCTGGACGTGGGCCGTTTATCTTATCTGCAAACAGACCTCCTAGACGAGCTTTCCGCTGTTCTTATTGAGCGAAGACGCCCATTTCTAATCTGTTCCTCTTTATCTGTAGAGGCACAGAGCTGCTAAAGATAAAACCCGGTATCTCCAGGGCCTGAAGGTGCTGACGATAATGACCCAGGGGCCTGTCACTCATCTGTGATTCATCCGGCGTCTGGAAGCACAGCCAGATCGAGATCAGCGCATGAAATTAGCATTAGCGTGGGATCGTCGTGACGCTCGGGGAGTTAACAATTAAGATGCTAAATCTGTGTCTGAATGCGTTAGCAAGTCAGAGAGTCGACAGACACGGGATTAATGTTTATTCTTATTTAAAAGCAAATAAAAAAACCTCCATGTATTCAAATACCTGCCACAGGTAACATTCCGGCGTCGGGAATAAAACGCTCCGTGTCGTGCAGTGATGGGAAGACAATCCACAAACAGGTGGTGTGACGAAGCGGAGTTACAGTCACTATGCTTAAGGGGATTGAGTTTCCATAACAACAGTGTTTTATTCCTGTTATACGACAGCATTTTGTATGCATTAACGGACGCACGGTACTTTTTATCCGTTCATAGTTACATTTGATGCTCAATGCATGAAGAGTTCCACAGCTGTAAACAGTCGTCCCCTCACCAGTCCTCTCTTTCAATAAGACTTGTCATGTTACAGAGAAAACGCAAAAAGGAAGCGAAAATGTCCTTACAGCTTTACCTTCCAGACTCCTCCCGGGAACGTGACATAAACGTCTCATTGCGGAAGTCCCTGTGACTGAGCTGCTGCTATAGAAACAACAGTGTATATGAATAAACGCCTCCTGAGCAACTCTGTCTTTCGCTTCATATTGTTTTCGGCTCGTCTTATATTATATTAGCCTGTATTAATATGTATTCGTAAAAGTATATGGTAAAATGCTTGTACTTATACTGTATTATTAAAATATGTATTAACAAATCGTAAAAAAAACGATGGCTAAAACGTGACGTAATCTCATGCTCAGACTTGCCTCAGAGAAAGTGAAGCTCTTGATGAGTTTTAACTCAAACTCTTTCTCTTTACGCGCTCAGCCGAGTGAAGCGAATAAAATAAGAAGCGCGCGTCCTTTCACGTAAACTCGGCATTACCGCGCGGACGAAATTAAGGCTGTTAATGCGGATTCTCTGCACGGCTGCGTCGTCAAGCCTCTGTTTAATTATATTTACCTAATGAGCTCGTGCGATTGTGAGCGGCTCGAGCGCCGTTATGACTCAGTGTTCGGAAGACTGGCTTCTGTCTTTATCGCTCTGTTCCTCTTCTCCTTTCTCGCTTCGCTGCTTATCTCCTGGTGTAGTAGTCTACTTAGTCTTCTGCGTTTTATTTGATTTTGTTTTTGAAGCGTTAAAGCTCGGAGCTGGGTGTTTATCTGACGCTTCTGAAAGTCAGCATGACATCTCTTATTTCTGTGTGTGTTGTCTCATGTTTGTTTCTCTTCCCTCTTTATGTGTTTTTTTTTACCTTTTTATGTGGAGAGAGTATTTTATGATCTGGAACAGACTAGAAGGGTCCTCGGGGAATAGATCCGAAACAACACCTTCTCTGGAATTAAGTCTAATTCAGGAGAAAACGTGTTATTAGGAGGAAGCAGGAGGACTGAGAGCCGCCGGCACTGATCCCTGAAACACGTTCATGTTACTGCTGCGTGAACTGAAAAATAAAAAGCTTTTCAGGCCGCCGGTTCCGTCTTGCGGCCTCTTAATAGCTCGAGACATTAAAGGTAATGTGTGTGTGTGTGCGCGAACGTGTTCTACGCAGTCCCCGTGAAGTTTTCAAGGGCAGCCGAAGCCTCAAAGAGACACTTTTTAAATGTAAAGTCAGCTTGAATGCATGAACGCACCCGAGTAAGAAAGAACGAGAGCAGATCAAAAAGCCTGAAGAAAACAAGAAGGAGGAGAAAAAAAAAGGCCGAGAAGCAGAACAGAGGGAGAACGCGAGCGCGGTTCTGCACTTTGAGTCCTTTCGCATTAAGAATTGATGCTTGTGCACTCAGCTCAGCTTTGTTGTGCTCCAAATATTCTGGAATGTTCTGCATGGGGTGTAGCATCCGGTTGGAATCAGGGCTGTTACTGAAATAAAAGGTTGACTCAAATAGAACGCTTTAAAAAAAAAAATGTTAAGGACCCTTAATCATCCAGCGAACCCTTAAGTATGGAATAAAACACGCCGTGTCGTGCTGCTGTAGGAAAATAATCAACAACGTGTCACTGTGTGGACACGCAGGTCGATTCGTTTCCTAAAACAGCGCTTCCTGAAGTGTTTCATTCCTCTTAAAAGAGAAAGTTAAGGAACATGTCCGACTTTTTATCCATTTTTAGTTACATTTCATAATGTGGAATGCTACAAACAGTCCTCCCGTCGCCAGCCTCCTTTTTTCCCTTCTAATTCGAAATAATAATAATAATTAAAAAAAACACCTCTAAATCGTGTCCCGGCGTTGCCATCGGCTCTCCGTGTGGGAATCGATAAACCTTCGAAAAGGAAGAATCTGCGTGCATGAGATAAAGTTTGCCGGAATCGTCCGCCACTGGTGAGAGGATCGATGGGTCGGTGAGAGAGGAGTGACGTTGACGAGCTCGGCGGTGTTCCAGAAGTTTGTTGAACCGTTGCTATAGAAACACGTTCATAGAAACACCTTCTGACTGATGAGAAATTTCCTGCAAATAAACATGCATTATTATTTATCACAGATGGGTAAGTGGGAGAACCGCAGTCTGACGCTGAAGTACCCGGTGTGGCCGCGCTTCAACTCGTTCGGCGACACCGAGACGGACGATAATCACCTGAGCATCGTGACTTTGGAGGAGAAGCCCTTCGTCATCGTGGAGAACGTGGAACGTCTGACGGGGACATGCATGAGGAACTCGGTTCCCTGCCGCAAGCACATCAAAGAGTGAGTCCCGTCCCGATCTCCAACTAATCCGTCTCCTGTCTTTTGTTTGTTTATTTATTTACTTTCCCATTTATTTATCCTGGCTTTTAGCTAAGTGTTTTGTCTGTCTTATCAATATGCACATTCGGAACTGATTTACGATCGGGAGCTCGTTCCAGAAAGCCGCGGGTCGTTTTTTATCCCTTCAGCGAGGCTTGTTAAAAGGGTTTATAGGCATGTCATGGCGGCTTCGCTGCCTCGCCGTTACAGCACTGCTGTGTTCAGCAACTTCCTCTCGGGCCCGGGAAAGCGCACTTCATTCAGCTTTTTGAGAGAATTACAGGTCAGATGATCAAAGCACAGCGTTCTAACTGACCCGCTGCTGAACTGTGGTTAGTGACAGACGGCGTCAAACAGCAGCTGACATCCGCAGCGCCGGGGAATAGCTCCAGATTTGTTGTAGTCGTCGTCGTCGTCGTCGTCGTTAAATATAAAGTAATGGGCTTTATGATGCTAAAAACAGCAAGTGAATACTTGAGATGGCGCGAGATCCCTTTTCTTTTCTGATGCTGACTCTGAAACCTTATCAGCCGGAGACCTGACCGATATTGTTATCTTCAAAAAAAACACATGCTAAGCTTTATTAAGCTTTAAACTATAAAGTGTAAATATAATCGCATCGAACCAAATGAGAAGCAGGAGTCTCTTTATAGGCAAACATTTCCCAAATAAATTTCCTTTCCAAATCCACTTCCAATCCTTACCATTTGTTACGGTATCCGATTCTCTTGGAAAGCCGATCCATTGTCGTTGTCTGCTGGCGCTTGACATAATATCATAATGAGAAATATTACGTTAATTTGTTTACATTTAAGATCATTTATACAGTGAATATTCAAAAATTGATCATCTAAAATTTCTCATTGACACAAGGAATAAACCGTTAATATTAATATGTAGATTTGCCGAATATAATATAATATAATATAATGTTTTCATAAAATGTCAAAGCTTTTAGCAATAAAGTTAATTTGTTTTATTGAAATTTAATAACAAGTGATGACAGATTTGACAAAACCATGTTTATATTCAAGATCTTTTTCACTTAACGTCATGTTTATGAAACAGAGTCACTGTCATCACCGCCAGGTTGATTAATTGCCTACAACAGCACGTCCTGAAGCATTTTATTTCACTTTACCGCCAGTTGAAATTAGTTTATTTAGTAAAGAACGACAAACGCAGGTTTTATCCCTTTGTAGTTATATTTAATGTCCTTTTCAAAGCGCTAACCTTACAGTGTTACCTCTGACACTGGGGACTCCGCCCGTAAGCGTTAAATCAGCATCTGCATGATGATCGATCGTAAAGCCGTTACTATAGAAACGATAACGAACCTGCCCTATATTACAGAAAATGAATCTGCGCCTTGCAAACCAATCAGAACCCAGAATTGAGATCATGTGACGCAGATGTGTACACGCGTTACGTAACGTGTCTGTGGCTGGGTCGCTACGGGCGACGGGGATTATTTGCGCACTGCTAATTATGGTGATCTCTCAGGATCGCTGACACGATTCGAGCTAACAAACACAAGCTCCTGGCTTGCTGCACACGTCAGCTTGTAAACTCCGTCTTGCTTTCCTCCTACGGCACTCGAGCGTCCAGGAAGGAGAGCAAGAAGAGGAGGAGGAGGAGGAGGAGGAGGAGGAAGAGCTCAGTGATGCATGCTGCCACATGAACTCGCTCTCTTCCTCTATCTCCTCTCCAGCGCTATCTAATAGCTCTTCTCTCGCCGCCTTATCGCGGAAATTACTTAACTGTCGAGTTCTGCGGGACAAACCCAGCGAGATACGCCACACCAGAGACGACTTCTGCTCCCGTTTGGCCTCGGAAGCCTTTTTAAATGCAACAGCATATCCGGCAGTGGATACCGCGGCTAAGACACGTGGTGATTTATTCCACGCATATTAAACACTACCGAGTTTCTTTTGGCAGTTTTGTGAGAAAATCTCAGCTGGGAACTTTTAATGCCACTTTGGACAACTTTCAGCAGTAAGATTAGACTTCATGTGACTGCACTCGCACGATTTCCTCGTCTCCGTACTCCCTTCCAGCTGAAAACTCTCACACTCCTACAAATGACCTGTGACTCAGTGGTATAAAGTGCCTCTGCCCAGTGATGTGTGTTTTCATAAGTTTTAATTGGTTTGGCACCGGGGAGACGACACCGTAGGAGAAAGTGTAGACTCTTTCCTTCCTTTTTTTTTGGTTTTTCTTTGTAAAATAATGAAACCTTCCATAAAAGAGATTGAATAAAGTAGTCGAGGGAGGAAAAGAGCCGGGGGAATTTGCAGAGTGCGTCATAGCCTGCAGCCCGGGGGAGAGATCGATGTTAAACTGGATTTCAGTTAGTGTGTATGTGTGTGTGTGTGTGGTTCATAGTGGAGATGGAAGGCCGGTTGTTGTGAGTGATATGAAGGCGTGCGGCTGGATGTTTTCACCACAATAAGCCTCCCGTTCTCTTTGACCTCTTCGAGCAGGTTTCATCATCAGAGCTTCACGTGCTTAATGTTCAGCGCTCGTTCTCTCTGTCACGACGAACAGCAGCCGCTTGCGTAGCGTCGCTGCTTCACGGCTCCAGGTGAAACCGGCTTTGGAGTTTCTCGTGTTCTCCACATGCCTGTGTGGTTTCCATCCAGGTTCCTCCAACATCGCTGAAGCATCCCAGTGGGTGTCCTGGTCACTCTGAATTAGCTGTGAATGAGCGTGTGAAGGATCGACCCCCAACCGATTCCCATGGGCCAAGGAAGGACCCGTTCGATTTTGAAGCCTCTCCGAGTCACGGATTTAGCTTCGGTTTTGCTAACATTGTAAGATATGCCATTTGGGCTTGGCGAACTTGCACTCTGCTCTCAACCATGCTGTGCAGCTAAAAATCCTGTAGATACAGAAGGTTCTGTAGTCACAAAACATAGCCAATGTAGAAATATGATGGCTCCGTTCAAAATATACCGACATATAAAGTGGTTGCGGGCGCAGATCTGCAGGTCATAGGCGTAGAGTCGGCCGCTGTCCTTACGAACAAAAAATATCTGTTTGTGCTTCGAGTGACATTCTTTTTTCTTTTTTGTTTTTAAGAATGTTGTAAAATCAATAAGGACAGATATAATAAGCTGATGTCAGGCTGACGTTTTGACAAATCTGTGACAACAACATGCTCCAGGCCACAAAAAAAAAAAGAAAAGAAATTCCTGCGCTAGGAATAAACGCTGAGATGATAGCCAGTATGATGCAAATCTACAAACCTGGATTGCCCGCTGGTGCTTCATCACAAAACAAAGCCTTGATGATCGTTTGAAAGTTCTCGTCCTTCTATTGACACGCGTCTTATTTCCGGGAGATGAACGTTCCCTGAAGTGCACGTTGGTTAATTATGAGCTTAATTTGCCTGTAAATAAAGTTTAATCTTTGGCTTTGTTTTGTTTTTTTTCTTTCCAAAAGTAGCACCAGAACTCTCCAACACCGCAGCTTTCTTCCCCAGGCTCTCTCCTGATGGCCTCTCCAGAGGAAACCCTTCTATTCATCCTAATTAAGAGATTTCTGAAGTGCCAGCAGCTCTTCGTCAAGCTTTAACGCACTGTACCTCCTGTAGGCTAATCCCGCAGTCCCTTGCTCCCGTTTCACACGCTTCCGTGTGCCGTAATCTTTATTACCCTGAACAAATGATGTGAGGTGTTCGTGCAACACGTCATAATCCTCCAATCGCATCTGATTTCAATTAGCAACAGGAAGTGCTTTATACGCATGTTAAAGGACGGAAACGATTATCACGCCTCGTAACCAGACGGCTCGACGGGTCCGAAAGGCGTCGGCTCGTAAACTCCGCGAGGTAGATGAGCGACTGCGCCGTCTCTGGGTAGATCTCGCTCTAATTCGTGTCCTCTCCAACAGCAACACCACCGAAGGAGGAGGAACCTACATCAAAAAGTGCTGCAAGGGCTTCTGCATCGACATCCTCAAAAAGATCGCCAGGAACGTCAAGTTCACCTACGACCTGTACCTGGTGACCAACGGGAAGCACGGCAAGAAGATCAACAACGTGTGGAACGGCATGGTGGGAGAGGTGAGGAGATCGCGTCGAAAGTATTTTAATAGTGTGCATCGGTGCATTCGCACTCGAGTTAAAACTCACCTCCAAAGGAAAACAAATGTATAATTAGATGTAAGATGTAAAATGTAAGTGTATCGCTTAATTATCCCCTCTCCTGAGATTTAATATTCATAGTCATTTGTTAGCTTTTATATTTTAGAAATATTTATTATGCTTTAAAGGTTCATTTCTATTCAAACTGGTAAAGAGAAAAAAATAAAAGTGAGTGCTCCTACAAATAAATAAACAAAAGCGAGTAAACTGACTAATAAATCATTCAATCGATTTGGTTTGCGCTGAAATTGATTTGAAAAATAAATCCTTTAAAATGAAGGCGGAAAATACAGAATCTCGATTTCAAAATTTGATTTCAAATACCTCATTATAAAATATCCTTTTTGTTTCAGTTTAGCAAAAGCTGGATTTTTTTTAGAAAATGCTGACTTGACAGATTTTATACCTCACTAAGACAAAAATTGGAATGAAAATGTAAAGTATTCTTTGCCTCACTTTATCTAAAACAATGTGCTTTGTTTCATTTAAAATGATTTTATCTTAATAAGACAAAAAGTCGTACTATAAAGCCGATATTAACGATACTCTAAAATGACCCCTGTATGTCCCCGATCCAGCAGTGCTGATTGTAAAATGATTAAATGATAAAAAAAAATGATTGTAAAACAATCATTATTTAACAAAAATCTTTTCGTAAAAAAAAAATATTAACAAGAATGTCTATAAAAGGATGACTTTATCTGTGCTAGCAATGAAAGATGGCTAATTCATGGCAGTTAGCATAGCGCTGACTAGCGCGCAGCAGTGTTTCTTCGCTGCCGTGTGTTTAGTACGTTTTTTTAAAAGTGTGCTGGTGCTGAATAATATATAAACACACAGGCAGAGTAAAGATCTGATAATGTAAGTTTAAAAAAAAGCAGCGAGTCGACAGCAGCTTTGGAACGAGAAAGCGTTCATCTCTGTCTCTTGGAAGTAATTTAGCGACAGACGGCGTCTGATGGCAAGCGGCGGCCAAAGCGGTGACGTGATTTAGCGTTTTATTCAGAGACCAAAGTGGTCAGATCCCGGCTGCAGCCGGGCGCAAAATGAAGCTAAATGAGATATAAGAGTGGCTCAGAGTGTGTGTGTGTGTGTGTGTGTGTGTGTGTGTGTGTGTGTGTGTGTGTGTGTAAAGTTTGGAGCCTTCAGTTGTCTTTGTTTTCCGCCGCAGGTGGTGTATAAGAAAGCCATCATGGCCGTGGGCTCGCTGACGATCAATGAGGAGCGCTCGGAGGTCATCGATTTCTCCGTTCCCTTTGTGGAGACCGGGATTAGCGTGATGGTGTCCCGCAGCAACGGCACCGTCTCTCCCTCTGCCTTTCTGGGTCATTTTCAACACTGACGCCTTCCAAACATTTACACATGTCACTTAAAAAATAACGTGAATATAAATATGTATAAAATTAGAACGTGCGTCCAAGAGGACTCGCATTTTCGATACGTTGAAATACAAGTATATGTGGACATTCATTAATTTCAAATTGTCTTCAAATGAAAAAAAAATTCAATCTTAATCTAAAATGTCTCATTTTTCCGTCAAACAAAAAACAAAAAATACAAAACACAATTCAAGTCAAATTTTTCTTCAAAGAAAATATATTTGAAAGCAAGTTAATCTTTGTAAATCTTTGCAGCATTAAAACAGAGACTTAAGCACTAAGTACTGATTAAGGGGCGGGGCTAAATATGAGCTCTACTTGTGACATCACACCTGATATGTAAATCAATTGTGGATCAATTGTGCAGGGAAACATTTAGCCAGGAATATGTCTAATTAGCTAGCTAACTTAGCTAATCTTCATAATGAACATAGTTGTGGTTGTCACGGTAACACTGCATATATTTTGTCTGCTGCGGATGTAAAATCTCAGGTTGTTTATTTGTCGAAAATGCTAGCTGGCTAACTAGCAGCTAAGTAAGCAGCTTGCTAAGCTAGATGAGGTTAATGATATTAGGGCTGGACAGAGGGATGTTTTAATATCCGCATATTTGCATATTCATCAATATTCATACGCTCTGATAGGGGCAATGAGCACTCTAAAGCCATTTTAGTCACTTCATAAACATACAAATGAAACAATACATTATTATTTGATTATTTATTTAATGTTAGTGATATTAGGTGGACTCGAATATATAAATAGTAAATAGTCACTTTGCATATTTATGCAAATTCTTAGATCTGGGGATTTTGAATGAGGAGGAACATGAAGAAATGACACCAGGCCGTTATAAAAAGGAAAAATCACTGTTATTCGATCACTTCTGCTTGTAGATCTATTATTTTGAATAGTTTCGAGACGATTTATTTTTGATTAATAAGAAAGTGCAGGATGCTAATAAAGTTTTAGCCAGGAAATTAATATTATTTGTGCGTTCTTAAATCTTCTAATGTTCTTATTATTTTCCGGGCTTGTCCTCACATGAGAGAATGGACAGAAAATGGAAGCCACTGATTATAAATGCCTGTTCCGGTTCTTCTTGGTGTCCCTCAGAGCCTTTCAGCGCGTCCGTGTGGGTGATGATGTTCGTCATGCTGCTCCTGGTCACCGCCATGGCCGTGTTCATGTTCGAGTACATCAGTCCTCTGGGCTTTAACAGGAACCTGGCCCAGGGCAAAGGTACGCTAATGATCACTTCCTGTGGCTGCGCTTTAGTCCTGAAGGTCACAGAAACCTGCGCAATTATAAATTATATGAAAATTATAAGAAAATAAGTCACAATGCGAACAAGACTCCGATATCAGAGCGTTATTACGCACACACTGCAGCCACTTATCAACAATTTTAAAAATGTCCAGCCGTATGTATATATATATTTTACCAGCCTACCTGTCAGCCAATCAGAAAGGAGCATTTTAATGATCATCCTATGAAGATAAAATTATTATTTTCAGAACAATCCGATCGAGGATGAAGAAACTGTAAGTAGAACTGTAACTGTGAGCGTCTAGACTCCGTCTCTATGCTGTACGTCATGTTCACTTTTCTGGCTGAAGCTTCAGAATCTCCAGCAGCGTCATGAAGCCAGTCGACGAAATTAAGGCCTGGAGTTTTCCTGTGGGTGTTAAAGGGGTACAGAACTCACTCCTGAGAGTGATATACACCCTCGGGCGCGAGGTTAAATCTACACTCGTACAAATGAAAGTGAGTGATGACAAAAAGTTAGACAATTTTTTTGTTTCCACATGAACCATTTTTTTGTTGTTGTTGTAGCTTCAAAAAAATTAAGTAATCATTTTCCGCAGCGAAGATCACCCCAGTCAATTTTATTTTTAAAATGTACAAAGCTCCATCGATCAAAAAAGAAACCAACCACTGGTTCTTGTATGACATCGCAGTTCTAGTCCCTTTATTTTTAACAGAGTAGCACATAATGTGTTCCTTGTTGGCTCCGCCCCCCTTTTTTTCCTTTTTTTGAGGGAAGTTTTGAACATCACAGGGTTTCCTTTTCAGAAACAGTTCCAAGTGGCGCTCTCTTAGAAAGATTAAAATCTTTAACTAGCCAAAAAACAGCCGACCTCAGGTCCTGTAGTTTAATACAAAGTGAGTGTTATATATCACAGGCTGTGTGTTTGATGTATTTCTTGCCAAGGCTAGCTATTGATCGACTTTGATTCTTTTACAGATAATAAATTCCAGTGGAATTCCTCCTCCAGCCGCCGCCTACACTTACACTGTCGATGATGAGCCAAAAAAGCTCAAACCCCTCCCTCCCTCCCTCCCTCCCTCCCTCGGTCCATCCCTCGCTCGCTCACTTATTCACCCGCTCTCTGATCTAAAATGTTTTACACGAGGTATAGCCAAAAGACAACAAATCCGATTAAATCAGACCTGCAAAACGGCTTCGTCTTTCAGTTCAGAGCAGAAAAAGCTCTGTTTCGGTAAACCGAATATGAATTATTATAATTTACACGAGAGCGCTGCTGAGTTCTGGGCTCTGACTGGTCGGATTAATGTTGTGTAACAGCAGCTCCGGATTTAAATCACTCGTTCTGATCGTCTCTATAGTAACAGAGCGTGATTCGATCAACGTGTCTAATTGCTGATACGGCGACGTTTATTTATGGAAGGAGTCTTGCTTGTGTCACAGATATTAAATGTAACTGCAAAAGGATAAAAAGTGTTCAAGTTGAGAAACTGCTGTGGTATAAGAGGAATACAGCACTTCGGGACTCATTCATGCGTCATCACACCACATCACAGGAGTGTATTATTCCTGACTCGTTTCTAACAACACGCAGGAGTGTTTTATTATTCTTCTTTTTTTTTTCAGTAAATAACCCTGAGCACAAACAGCAATTAAAATGTTCCCCAAGGATAAATTATATCCATATGCTACGCCTGCGGTTCATCCATGTGAAACCGTGCTAAGAGCTAACTCAGCGTTTTTGCTATGTATTACCCCCGGCGCCAGGGTAACGTTATTACAGAGCAACTTCCTGTAACGAGCAAACAGATTAAAAGATGTCAGTTTAATGCAGAATAGGAATCAGGGTCGAGTTGATCTCTGGCGTGTCGTCTTTCAGACCCTCACGGACCCTCGTTCACTATGGGCAAGGCGGTGTGGCTGCTCTGGGGTCTGGTCTTCAACAACTCCGTCCCCGTGCAGAACCCCAAAGGCACCACCAGCAAGTTCATCGTGTCCGTGTGGGCCTTCTTCGCCGTCATCTTCCTCGCCAGCTACACTGCCAACCTGGCCGCCTTCATGATCCAGGAGGAGTTCGTGGACCAGGTGACGGGACTGAGCGACAACAAGGTGAGAAGTTTTCCTTTTCAGATCGAGTCAAGAAACAGCGAATAAGTCGTCTAGGGAAAAATGACCCGAGTAGCTGCCTAACAAAGCTGGCTTGCTAATTCAGCAGCGCGCTAGGCTTTGCAACAGTCAGACATGAAGCGTTCAGACATTTTCTCAGCTGTAACCAAAACACCAAGCACAGAAAGAACCTTCTGTAATAGTCTCTCACGAGCAGGGTTGACTTTTTTCTCCTATTATGCGATATTTTCACAACGCTAAATACGTATCGAGTAATGATGAACCGATAAATTATACTAAGTCTCTCTTTAGCTCATTAAACAGCCCCGGGTTGAAAGAAACCGTGTAGAATTAACAGTAATGCTGACTTTTAGTCCGAGGTGAGCGTCGATCCAGAACTTGATGCTAATTGTGCGCGATATTAGCCGCATTAGCACGGAATGTAAAGGAATGAAAAAAACCCCACGTGAGTTAAAGTTTGCGCCGGATGAGAGTAAATTACACTATGTATTATAATAATCAGAACAATAAAAGAGATTTTATACGTTGAATTTATTCTAACAGCCGTTTTTCACGTTAGACTACACAGCTAAGGGCTTTGCGGCTCATATTTTTTCGTCATGTTGTGCCAGCAGTTATAAACTGTTCGGAAATACGACCAATTAAAGGCGTAGCAGATTTTACCGAAGCAGCACAAAAAAAACCCAAAAACCCGTTCACACTGCTGCAGAGGTTTGACTTGACTTAAAATGTTTTAACGTTACGCGACCCTGCACCCAAACCGTCTCTCCTACCGCCATCTGCCTCGCTGCTCTTTTCCGCATTGTTAAACAAACTGCATTTAAAAAGCGCAACTTTGGAAAAATCCAGATTTAAAACTCCCGCTTGTTCCAGCATCAGCAATAACTGTGTGCGTGTTACATAAGGAAGAAGACGCACGCGCGATGGGGCTGTTATGGAAAACAATCAAGGATGAAGTCGCTGTTATTAACCTGAAGTTGATTATTTTCCTGAAGTGAAGAAATTTACCAACGGCTACGTTTTTATCATATGACACGTATACTCTTTCTCCTCTAATGGTGATTTATTCTTTACTCACAGGATGCGTCTTATCGTTTACACACCAAACACGAACGCGTCGAAATTACAAATAGAGATCTATAACACAGTGAGCGAGCGAGCGAGCTGTCAGGATTGTCTTCATTGTTATTCTGTCCACACAACGACACTGCAACAAACCGCAAACAGACTCTTAACGAGAGTGGAGCACTCGATCTCATCCCCACACACACACACACACACACACAGAGCTATGAAGATGTGTATTTATCGACGTAGCTAAATCACAGTAATTATATGTCGAGTCCAGGCGGACGGAGATGTGCGATTAAGCAGTGGCGTGCTAAATTGGGTTAAAAAGCACTCGTGCTGGACGGCGAAGGCTCTCTCGCGCCTGGGACACGCCACGTGTCTGTTCAGCACCGTATCATGCAAATGTAGCACTGATATTTATATACATGTAAATACTAAACATTTTAAGCAAGTGAACAAAGTGCCTAGGGTTGGAGGAGTGAGAGTTCTGGTGGTTTGACGCGAGTTCCTGCGTAGTTTGGGTTCCTACAGACGTGCAGTTGTGGTCACATGACCTGCTACTTGCCTCGACTGTACGAAAGCTCAGTGCGGTCGGGCGCAAACGAACTCTAGGTGTGACGACGTGACGTCTTCAAGATCACGTCAAAAGTTGATGGAAAAGTTCAAAGTGGATTACTAAAGAAGTAAATATCACTGCGTAACGATAGAGCTGTACTGAGGGAACGTGTACGATGAGAGCAATCTCAGTTTACATTAACTGAGTATTCAAGTGTCTTTCGTAATATTTTTTCTTTAAACACAAGTCCATGTTAAACTGGTATGAAAGAATACCAAATAAAAACACAAAAAAACTACAAAGAAACTACAAAGTAAAGACACTGTTGTTGTAACTGTCACAGCTTAAAATAAAACATGATGAAGCTAATCATCTTTTCATTTGCAATCTCATCACCAGAGCTCATAACAGCCTTCTGTACGTGTGTGTGTGTGTGTGTGTGCGTGTGCCAGAGCATTTCTTCTTCCAGGCACTAATGGATTTTTTGCTATGCCTGATTTGTATCATTTTAAGAAGCTCATCAGTGTTTTGTTCCTCTTCCTGTTGGCAGTTCCAGAGCCCGTACTCCTACTCTCCGCCCTTCCGATTCGGGACGGTCCCTAACGGCAGCACGGAGAGGAACATCCGTAAGAATTACCCGGACATGCACCAGTACATGGTGAAATACCATCAGACGGGAGTGATGGACGCGCTGGTTAGCCTGAAGACCGGGTGAGGAGAGCAGTCCAGCATGCACACACGCACACACACACACACACACACACACACACGCCAAAGCAGGAAGTGATCGCTTAACGAATCATGATGTAATACCTGGAATTACGGGTTCAATAGGAGGTTTAATAGGAGGAGGCGTTAGAGCTGGAGAAGCTTTCCCAGATCTATCCATTCCCTAGTTAAGTTTGGGATTCGTTCCCCATGGTATAATAGTGTCCATGAAAGTAGGAGGAGTTTATTTGGAGGTTGTAGATTGGTGAGTTAAGTTCAACCGTTAGTTGCATCACTGTAGCGTTCTCGTGATATGAAGAGTATTCGGACTGAGCACTCAAAGATCTACTACACGTACGTACAACTTACTTTAAGGGCTTTATTTTAACGGTGTGAAGCGAATGGCGCAAGTGCGCTTAGGGCGTGTCCGAATCCACTTTTTGCAAGTTTAACAGCGGATAAAATAGCACCAGAGGTTGGTGGTTCAAAAGGGTTGTACTTAGTCTCATAAGTAATCATGGCTGTGTTTTTGGTGGAATATGGAGTTAACCAATCAGAATGCCACCTCCCATCCCTATAAGACCCAGGTACGCTTGCAGCTTGGCATATTGATGGATTTGCCAGGTAGAAGGAAAGAACCCTTCTCTGCAGAGGAGCGTGTGAAGTGAAAGTGCACTACGAGCGCGTAACGCGCCTGAATACAATACACTCACAGCATTCACACTAGCTCGCTGTACACATCATATATCACCCTTCCACAGATACATGCAGGGCAGCAGCATCATAATAGACTTATCGATGTAAACACTGGACAGAACCCCGGCGTTGGATTTGACATTCCTGAAATGTCAGAGTGTCGATGTAATGACGGGCTTTAGACAAAGTGAAGCAGGAGAGAAGAACAACTCGCTAGCATCGGCTCCAAATGTCACTCATTAGGGAGACTTGGAGCCGTGGTACGCTCTCTCCTCAGAGTGTGAGTGTGTGTGTTGGGCTGTTAGCAGTCCTGTCTCGTATTGGGAGGCGTTTGGCTCATCAGCTTCTGACACAAGGCTTAGTTTGCTTCCTTTTGACTCGGCGTGTCAGGCTGGTCAGCGCTCCGAGGCTCTCAGAATAGCCCTTTTCAAGTGCTCTTCTACCTCATCAAGAGGTCAAACACTCCTTCTTCTCTCTTCTACAGATGTGCAGATGAACAGGCACACACACACACACACACACACACGTTCATAACTTTTCCAAATACTTGGAGAAAGTATCTGTGCTCTGATTTTCCGGGAAAAATACATCAGAGATGCAAACAACAATACAAGATCAGGCTGAACATATTTAACAAAATGCTTGTCATAACTGGGTTTTTTTTATTAAACATATGCGTACATTAGAAATTCTTTTCTTTTTTTAATGTATGTGACGTAGCTGGATGGGGAAGTACGTATTTGTCCTGTACTTCTGCAATGACAGTATCGTTTGTAGAAGGAAAAAAGAAAAGAAAGGGAAAAAAAATGACCTCTCATACCCCTTTTCCTCCAATGGTGAACGGGTTCCGTTCTGGTCCGCTCACCAAATTGTGAACCACTCGGAGCATTTCGACCAAAGTTCAGAACCTGAAAGGTTGGTTCCAAGCCGGAACCAAAGACTGCCAGAGAAGCAGAGCGCAGCAATGGGGAACGCAAAGGAAAAGGATAAATCAGACAAATATCTGACAACTACAGCTCACAGGTAGTCAGTGCAATCGGCGCAATCGGCGCAGTCTTGCTAGTACTCTTCACTTCCTGTTTACATCGTGTAACGCTCTCCGTTGATGACGCATCGTTGATTACAATAGTTCCGCTCAAAACTGTTGGAAACGCCGACTGGTTTGCTAGCTGGCACCAAAGTTGAAAGAATCCTGAACGTAACCGGTTCAAGAACCCGTTCCCTTTTCTGTGGAAAGGTGTATCGGTGCTTGCCGGAAAGAAAACTGGAGTTTTACATCATCCCTGTTTGCTTTAAATGACGCCACTCCTTTGTTTCTGTCAGCAAACTGGATGCGTTTATTTACGACGCGGCCGTACTGAACTACATGGCCGGCCGGGACGAAGGCTGCAAGCTCGTGACCATTGGAAGTGGCTACATCTTTGCTACTACAGGTTACGGCATTGCGTTACAGAAGGGCTCCCCCTGGAAACGCCCAGTGGACCTAGCCATCTTGGCCATCATTGGTGACGGTGAGTGCTTTCTCTCTAAATGCTACATGCTCGAATAGATGGCATGACACCTGCATAAACCTGTCATAAACCTAAACCTACATAAAATCCTATAACGGCTTATAAAGGCCTGGCATAAAGACTGGGTCACATAAATGGCGAAAATATCCATTATAGTGTGATGAGATTGTCTGAAGTATTCATAAAAATAAAAAAAATGACTTTACCTGAGGGCCAAGTAACTGACGGTGTTACAATCCACGTCAATGTGCCAAGTGCAGGAGACTTTTATGAAGTGCCCAATTCTCTAATGAACCTCATTCGGCAAGTTATAACACCGATATGTGACTCCGACATTCCGAAGGTTCTCGCTCACGTCAACCTTGTGTCATGAAAACAAATCTTCAGCTTTTACGTCAGCTTGACTTCGAGCTTGATGAAAGCTTCCACAGCGACACTTATTGGAATAAATCTGTTTAAATTTTTATGTGTAGTCCTGTGAAATTAAATAAATAGGTATATGGATATAAGGATAAATAAATGAATGAATAGCAGACAACATTTACCCCTCCATGGATTTCTCAAGCACTGGATTTGAAGTTCATAAATATCTTTTGAATGTTATTATGGTGTTTTTCTTGACTGCATGGCAGTAAACAGAACGCCTGTTTGAGTGGTTATATATTCTAATGTATTCTCTTTTTTCTTATCTGTGTCAACAAGCAATCGAGTCACAGTGGCTTCAGCTCATATTATTAATGCAATTCCTTTGAACTATTTTTATTTCAGAAGCCATAGCACTAGTGCCTCTTTTATATAAGTTCCAAAAAAAATTATAAAACATTTGCTAATTATGTAGGAACCACAAGAACGTGATTGGCGATTTCTTAGATCGGTGCTGTAATTCAGGCTCTTTGGTACACATGTTTCTGGAAAATTCTCAAACTGTTTATCTTATGACTAAGCTGATCTGTAAATCAGCATTTTATAGCTAAATTAAATGCATTTAAGAGGGAATCGGTGGGTGCGTGAGGGTTGCTGCGTCTCCATACAGCGCCCGGCTAACATAAATCCTGATAAATGATGGAATAATCGTTTTGGCAGACTTGTATGGAGCCAGCATATGTCCGATGCCGGAGTGCGTTTTTTACTTGTTCTCTGCGCTGGAAAATTTCGCGACAAGACAATATTCCTCCGGCGTGGCAACAGCAGCGCTCACTGAAGTGTGTAGGAGATAGGAGCGGCAGGACGATTGATAGCCTTCTGTGTGTGTGTGTGTGTGTGTGTGTGTGTTTGTGTGTTTGTGTGTGAGTGTAGGTGAAATGGAGGAACTGGAGGCCCAGTGGCTGACCGGGATCTGCCACAATGAGAAGAATGAGGTCATGAGCAGTCAGCTGGATGTAGACAACATGGCCGGGGTATTTTACATGCTGGCTACGGCTATGGGTCTCAGCCTCATCACCTTTGTGTGGGAGCATTTGTTCTACTGGAGGCTTCGCTACTGCTTCACAGGAGTGTGTTCGGGAAAGCCAGGCCTGCTTTTCAGCATCAGCAGGGTAAATGCTAAAGGCTGAACCCGCCTGCCCTTTGTTCTGCTTTGCAATGGTTATCACTCTTAGCAGTTGTATAGTTCATTCGTTAAAAGTCCATAATTCTTCTTTTTTTTTTTTTTTTTGCATCACAGTGCTCAGATCGCTCTAGTCTGGTTGCTAGATAGTTTTTCCTATACAGAGTGCACAGTTGTTTGTCTTGGTTTTCCTGATAATGCCTTACGTCTGTATAAATTACTTGTGTATAAACTGTATTTGTGCAATTAGTCAAAAGAAGGTTGTGAAGAACTCTTAGTAGCAGTCGAGGGATCAATTTTCCCAAACTATAAATTAATTTTCCATGTGACTGTTTGTAGCTAAAATGAGACAATCAATATGGCTGCATATGACAGTAGGTAAACAAGCTAAAGCCTAAGGGTGCACAACGCACCATTCATCAGACCCAACTTTCCTGACATGGTCTCAGCCTGAGTGAAAAAAATACCCCAATATAAACTTGTTGGTGCTTAATCATCAGTTTTAAAGTTAGATTTTAATCATTACTAGCTGAAGGTTGTTGATTGAAGATTACAGACCTTTTAGGAAGTGCAGTGAGATCTAAGTTTTGGTAGAGCGTCCTGGTGTAGATTGGGATGAGGTGGAGGTCTTGTCTTATTGACATTATTGAGGTAATGAAATGCAAAATTTGACAGAAGGAATGTGCAGCAGTAATGCAAGAGGCAAATAATCAAGTTCTAGGCTGAATGTGACTAATGTTCTCAGGATTTTCTCATTACAACTCCTTTGTATGTTTTAGAGGCATTTGGATAGCTCAAATGGTTTTAAAATGTTGATTTTTTTTGTGTTTATTAAAATCTAGACAGCAGTATTTGTTCATTGCGCTAATGTTCCTTCTTACTTTCCTTAGGGTATTTGGAGTTGCATTCACGGTGTCCATATTGATATGAAGAAAAAATCACCTGACTTGGATTTTAGCCCTCAGGCCAACATGCTGAAGCTTATCAAATCTGCCAAGCAGATGACTAACATGACCAACCTGAGCGGTTCGAGGGTGAACTCACCTAAACGCAGCGGCGAGTTCATGCACTCAGCCGGGCCCATGATCATGGATCTGATGTCAGAGAAAGGAAACTTCGTCTACACTGACAACCGAAGCTATGCCCAAAAAGATGTCTATGCTGACTCCAGTGACATCCAGAGCTACCTGGCTAACCGACACAAAGACCACCTGAACAACTACATCTTTCAGGGCCAACACCCACTTACACTGAACGAGTCCAACCCCAACACTGTAGAGGTGGCTATGAGTGCAGATGCAGCTCAGACTGCTGCCAAACCCAGGGCCCTTTGGAAAAAGTCAGTGGATACATTACGCCAAAACCAGACACCTGACATGCTGGTTCCAGACCCCCGTCTGTCCATGAAGAGTCAGCGCTACCTGCCGGAGGAGGCAGCACACTCCGACATCTCTGACTGCTCAAGCAGAGCCGCCTCTTACAAGGATCCCGAGAACAACAAGCACCTGAAGCCCAAGGACAGCTTAAAAAAAAGATCGATGACGTCAAAATACCCTAGGGATTGCAGCGAAGTGGAGCTGTCCTACTTAAAAAATAAGCAGGGCGGAACAGGACGAGAAAAAATCTACACCATAGACACTGACCGGGAGCTGAGTCTACACTCTGAACCAGCGCATTTTAGAGAGAACAGAGGCCTTGCGGCTGATGATTTGGATTTCCCTGAAATGTATTCTGACCATAATGACAACTACCGGAAGTGTGAACAGCCCATCATCCATTTGAACAGCAGCCCCCTCCATCATACCGATGTGGACCTCCTGCCAGACAACGTCTTCAACAAGCATTACAGTTTAAAGGACAAGAGCCTCAGTCCGCACGAGGGCAACGACCACAACAAACAAACCCACTGCCGGAGTTGCCTGTCAAAGGTACCCAACTATGCGACAGGGCCCTATGGCCCCATGCGCTCACCTTACAACCGCTGTGAGGCCTGCATCCACATGTGCAACCTGTATGACATCAGCGAAGATCAGATGTTGCAGGAGGCCATGATCAGTCCCAGCATGCAGCAAAACGACCTGTTCAGCCACTACTGGCCCCAGACAGATGGGCCTCACGTGCAGAAGAGGAACAAGCTACGGCTTAGTCGTCAGCACTCCGTCGACAACATCATGCTGGAGAAACCCAAAGAGGTCGACCTCAACAGGCCGGCACGCAGCGTCAGCCTCAAAGAGAAGGACCGCTTCCTGGAGGACGGCTCGTTCGGAAACCTGTTCAGCAAGTCCGACAAACTGTTTGGCAGCAGGTCCATGCTCTTCAACCACAACTTGGAGGAGAGCAAGCGCAGCAAGTCGCTTTACCCCGATCATACGACGGACAACCCATTCATGCAGGCAATACGGGATGACACACGGCTGGTCCATGGCAGGAGCTCGTCTGACATTTACAAACAATTTGCTCCTATCAAAACGAGGAACGAAAACAATCTGAGGTCCTCTGTGAAGTCCACCGCTTCATACTGTTCCAGGGATGGCCGAATACCCAATGACTTGTACATTTCAGAGCATGCGATGCCTTATGTAGCCAACAAGACGAGTGCATACTCAGCTCCTCGGGTCCTCAGTTCTTCTCAGTTCAGCAATAGACGAGTGTATAAGAAAATACCTAGCCTTGAGTCAGATGTTTAATGCTCTGTCATTGTATTATTAAAAATAATTATTCACTTAGGGCGCCATAGTCGGCCACATGTTAAAAGGAAAAACTGCTAAGTACTCAAGTACTCTATTTTGCAGCTATCACTATTTTTCATGTATCAGTAGTCATCCTCCTGAATAGCGCTTGCCAAAGGTTTTCAGCATTTGTTATTTACCCAGTAAGAAAGCGGATATTTCCTGGGCAAGCAATGAAAGCCCGGTTAGTCATGTTTTTTTTGCTGGGGGAACTGGGTCCAGGGCTGGCTGACCCCACGGTCACCTCAGAGGCGTGTGTATTATTGAAAAGGCAATTACTGAGACAGATGGACCACTTTGAAATGGGCCAGATTGTAGCCTAGCCATGGCGTTTCAGGAGTTGTTTACTGAATAAACCTTGGGCAAGCAAGGAGTGTTTCGACAAAAGGAAGCATAACATTGCGTTGCTTTTATTATCTATTACTATAGAGTTGGGATTTTTGGCATTTTAATCCCTATTTAGACCTTTAGAACTTTAGCTTATGTGGTAGCACAATAATCATTAGTTACCCTCATGTCCCTGCTTTTTAAACTTCTCAATTACTGGCAGGAAGATTATTTTGCACGTGTTTACTTATTTATTTACGTATTTATTTATTTTATTAGAAATACAATTCATTTACATTTACACGAAACAATGTTTATGACAGATTAAAGCTGGTTGTGCCGGCGCAATGAAAGCTTGACCTGTACCAAGTAAGTCGGTTTGACCGATTAATGTCTGGGAATGTTGCTTTGATCCCCATCCGAAACAGGGTACTGACAAATTGTTTGGGTTGTCTGTTGACTTTACATTTGACCTTGTGTAATCCGTCACGTTGAGTACTTGAGTGCACTGTGAAATCAGAGCATTAATGAATGACTGTTGTTTACTTTTTGCCGGGTGGCTGCGATGCCTGTGGTTGCTGCATTCTTGCCATCAGGTCAGTTCAAAACAGCTTTGAAACCTTAGATAAGTTTAAATACAGATGTTGGGTTTCACCAAGTTACCTGTTGAGCAGTTATTAGATCAAAATATCAAATACCTTGGCAGTGTTAAGGGTTTCTTAGCTTTCTAAATGGTATTCTGCTTGGAAGCCTCTCTGAATGGAAAACCCTCCATTGCAGGGTCCAACATGCATAAGAAGTCCCAAGACGGACAAACTGAAACATCATTTAGGATTGTACAGAAGTACCCAACAAATTGGTAGCTTGGTGCCCTTTCACTCTCTCAAAAATGGCAAGCTAGTAAAAAAGCTTTCCTCAAGGGTTCTTTGACTAGGTAAGGGTTCTAAGCTTTCCAAAGAGGTTCTACTTGGAACTCTGTAGCAATTTATGTTAAACTGAAAGACTTCCTCTGAAGAGCAAACTTATGTTCTTGTTTTTCACTTATTTCCTAAGAGTATAAGGTATTCTGCATGAATAACTCTTAAATTGGGAATTTGTGTAATTTCACTCTCTGAAAAGATTTAGAGCTGTACTCTTTTTGGGTTTGTTGCATAATAGGTAAGGGATCTTAGCTTTCTAAACAGGCTCCAATTGGATCTCTGGTAATAGGAAAACACACTATTGAAGTATTCAGCACAAAAAGGACCTCTCTGCATTTAGGTATTCTGACTGAATAAACAGGCAAGTCGGTATCAGAGGGGTCACCAACTCAATGGCCAAGACCTCTTAAAATTGTGTTCTGCCATCATGCCACAGAACAGGAAAAAAAGGTTCCTCGGGGGTTCTTTGGATAGTTAAAGGTGCTTTCCTTTCCAAGGGGGTTTTACTTAGAACCCTGCCAGAAAAGGGAACCCTCTATTGTAAGGTCCAACATAGAACCTGTAAGGATTCCCCCGGAAAGTCAAACTGAAAGACCATTTATGGGTCTAGATTTAACCATCTTTCCATAAAATTGTAAGGTTTTCTGATTGAACAACTAATAAATAGGAGACTTGGTGCATTTTCACTTCCTCAAAGATGGGCAGTGAAAACCCTCGATTGTAGGATCCAAGTGTATTTAGAACCTTTATGGATTTACCCTCAAGCGGCAAACTGAAGTCCCTCTGTATCAGTCCATCCATTAACTACACCGCTTATCCATCAGGGTTATAAGCTAGTCCCAACTGACTTCAGGCAAGAGGCGGCGTACCCCCTTTAGAGTTCTAGACTTGTGTATTCTGATTGAATAACCGATAAACCGGCAACTTGGTGCACTTTCATCTCTTGAAGATGGCCAACACAATGGCCAAAATCTCTTCGAATTTTCTGCAGACCTGATACAGAGCTGCACTCTTATGGAAAAAGCTTTCCTCAAGGGTTCTTGGGATAAGTAACGGTTCTTCGCATTCTAAAGGAGTTCACTGTTTTGAAGTGGCCTCAGAAGAGAAAACACTTTATGGTAGGATTCTACATAGAACCTGAAGAAAATCTTAGATAGGCACAGATAGATAAACCTTTTAGTTGGAACCCTTCGGGTTTCTATAGTTGAACTTTTTTTCTAAGAGTGTTTATGGTGTTAATTCTATACTGAATCAGACCTTATATCCAAATCCGATACCTCAGGATCATTCTGTGTTGTGGACGGTCATCGATTCCGGTTCAATCCAGAACAGTTTGCTGATTTCTCTGCGTCTAACTCGTGTACAAAAGCCTCATTAATGCTTCCTCCCGATTGGGATTCCGAAGACCAGAATCGCTCAAGGCCTTCCGAGGTTCATGTCAAGCATCTCTCAGAAGCTCTTAAGGAATGAAACATAACAGGGCATGTGCCTGGAAAATAATCAATGATGGAGTAGTGTGATGCTCCTGATGCGAAACCCACCCCAAAATTGCTTATTTTCAAATGCTAACACATCCCAAAGTCTTTTATTCCTCTCATAGCATAGCAATTTGCCAGTGATTGCGATATTAATTTATTAAAGGATGACACTTTAAACTGTTATAAGATCTATTTATAATAGGCTCCTACTTCTGTTAAAGAGGGATAACACCTTCTGAACAATCAGGATCGAGCGTGCAACATCGCTGTGATGTAAGGAAGCATTAATGAGACATTACCCTGGTTATTTGAAATCAGGAAATCACCAAATGGATCGACACTCATGACCGCTGGTGTTTGGCCTTCACTTCCGAGCTGAAAAGCACATGCATGTCGTGTTAAGCAAGTCTTCTCTCGTCTCCAGCGCGGTTGTTTACTCGTCCAAGGTCTCTCAGCGCAGTCACTTTAATACGAAACACAATTAGACACGAGCGAGCCGAGAGGCGTTTCTGCTCACCCAGCCATGTTCGAATCGAGAATGCTGCTCAAGACTCCAGGTCTTATATTTAAAAAAAAACAAAAAAACGCAAGCTTTTTGTTCGGTTTTAAAGTCATGAGAGGACAATGTTATACTATGATATTAGCATTTATGGACAGATGTTTAATGCTGCACTGGGCCAGTTTTCATATCATCGTCTCCCAAAGGAATTCTTGCTCTTTCCTGTGAGATTAACCCAGCGTCCGGAGATCCTCTGAGATTTAGATCCTTTAGTGTGTATCATGAACACGTTTATCTGATGAAGTGCTGCTTGACGAAGCTAATGTGTAAGTAATATGCACATGTAAAATATCAAGGTCTTGTAATCATGTATGACATTGGTAGATTTTTTCTAAATGAAGATCTGAGTTCTTATTTTTTTTTGGTTTTTTTTAATGTCACACTCTTAATAACCCCGCTCCTTGAGTCGAGCAGTAATGTATTTTGATTACCTGAAAATATTAGAGGCATGCAACCCAATGTAATGCTTTATTACTATTTTGTTATGATCTTACAATCCACTTATTTGTAACAGGGTGAAAATATTACCTGCTGTACGCAAACAACTCGCTCATTTTCACGGCGATGCTGCTGTTGCTGTTGGAGGAAGGGGGAAAAAAATAAGCCAGATGTTTTGTTATTCTGTGAACCACAGCTGTATTTTTCTCCCACGTTCCTGCTGTAAGGTGAATAATCTCGCTTTATTCCTCGGCATCACCAGCTATTTCACACCCCACACCCCAGCTGGAAAGACGAAAAACACAATATAACATCATGCTTTTCTGAGGCGACTGTCCCCCAAAGATACAACCTCTTCTTCTTTCGTCTTTTCCTTTTCCCCCATTTTTTTAAATTTATTGTTTGCTGTAACAGTAGAGCTTTTTTTTTTTCTTTTTTTTTTTTTTTTTAAAAAGAGAAATCCCTCAAGGACAGAAGGAGCTATTTTAATTATAAGACATGTGTAAACTCACTTGTAAATTCATATTCAAATACATCGTTATGAAAAAGAAGGGGTTTGGGTGTGATTTTTTGTTTCAGACCTTCTGCTGCTGCTAAAGGCTACAGTAGCATTTATTTGTTTGTTTGTTTGTTCATCCTTTCTTGTTTCTATCATTTTTCTACCCTCTTTCTTTCTGTTTCAGAAAATCAATGCCTTTATTATCTATCTATCTATCTATCTATCTATCTATCTATTATATATTTATAAATAAATATATATTTATTTATATATGTAAAGTGATTAATTTATATATTTTTAAATTTAGAATTTTTCTTTCTTTCTTTCTTGTCTACAAACAAACACATGAATGGGGATTGTAGCCATGCACATTTTTTTGAGTATGTAAAAATATAGGCTTTTCTTTATTTTTTAAATGATTTATTAGTGAATGTGTTTGTCTGCTCCTCAGTTGGCTTGCAGGTGATTTTGGATGATGCATGTCTCTTAGATAAGCCTGAGACTCTTCCATAAACTACTCAAAACCAAACTGTTTTCTTTCTTTCTCTGTTTTTTTTTCTCTTTTTTTTCTTTGTTAGTGTGCGTGTGTGAGTGTGTGCACAGGAGGATGATTTCTTGTTTCCAGTCAGTCGTATCTGACATGCAGGAAGGTGCAGGTCAGGGATCGTTCGCAACTGCAGGCAAAAGTGACGGATATGATCGTGATTTCAGGTTTAGTTTGACTCGCCATCCGTAGTTTATAAAGAATCTTAAGTATGGTGTTTCTTTTATTTACTTTTCGTAGTGCAGATGTGAACGTAAAGTAGCTCAGATGATTATTTCAATAAGGAAGTGCTAAACGCTAGATTAGGCAAAGTAGTCGAGTTGATAAGAGACAAAATTAGTACTTTCTCAATTTTAAATCGAACACAAATTAAGGAGTAACCGTTTAGTCTGTCAGTGAGTGTTTTATTCTCAGAACCGTTTTTTCCCGCAAAGATTCAGGTTCAGGATGCTTTTGTCCTCCGTGGCCATGTTTGTGTTTGAGAGTCGTCTTTTCGGCATCTCGTCGCCCACTAATAGAGCCATTATCTCTCCGAGCAGATCCATAAAAACCTCCTCGAATCGTATAAACAGATAAAATGACGAGTCTCTGTTTGAAGCCGATGGAGTCGATCCATCAAGGCGAGTTTTATCTCCTGGGAAAAAAACATCAGGATTATAAGACGGCAATAATCTCCAAAAGGAAAGGAAGCCACGGCAGTCTCCAGCCTGTGGTATTAAATACCCTAGCTTGCGTACGGACAGTAGGACAGTGTTCACAGGGCTTCATGGCACTCACATATGCTCTGGGGTTTGACATTAACATACATTACCACTTATAAAGTCTTATTTCAGAGTGACATCGCAGTATTACAGAGTCATACGTGGGTAAAGGTGCATACATAAATCTGTCGTAAAGATACATAACTTAGTAATTACGTTGTAATGGAATTGGCATACGTGCTTATAAGGACACGTAACTCTTGTCATTACAGTAGCTGAGGCTGTTGGAATGAGCCTTTATTAATGTTTATGTAAATTCAAGCTTGTTGATGGGTGGAATTGTGTCACGTGTCCTGATGGGTTCATGTCGGTGTTATGTAGCTCTATGCACCTGCTGCTTGGTTTAACAAGCTTCATAAGCCTTTATAAATGTTTATGTAGGTGTCATGTAGCGCTATGGACGCTATCCTCAAACTAAAGTCTTACCAAAAAGTATTAGCTTACTTCTTGAAAGGGAACGTCAAAATCTGACTTTGTTTTAAACTCCAGAACGATCTTTTCTGGGGGGGGGTTCCTAATTTCAGAGCTAATTTCAGAGACGAGACTACATGGCGTTCGGAGTAAAGGCAGGAACAGAATCCTTCACGCACGACTGCGTTCACTTACCCGTAATTAAGCCGTACATTATAGTGATACAATACAGATGGAAATGTAATTTAAATGTAAATGAAGACGTCTGGTGATCAGCGGAAGGTTATCTTCTCGGATTTCGCTTTCGGCTCGAGTTACCTTCGCTGCGCGTTGAAGTATCCGTCGAGCTTCGTGTTCATTTCGTGTCGGACGGTGGAGGAGCGTCGAGTGGGATTTTCATCTAAAGCAAGTCAGGAAATGCCGCAAGCAATGTTTTTGTTTTTAGCGATTTGTGTTGCATGAATTTGTGCACGATGGACGAGTAAAACGTAACTTCGAAAGTGAAAAAACTAAGCAAGCGCGATTGCATTCGGTTTTGAGAGAGAGTTGTGCTTCCTGTTTCCTTGTTAATATTTGCATAAATTTAGGTTTTTATTTTTAATCCTCTGGACCTGTCTCTGTTTTGTTTTATGTTTGCTCTCGCTTTGTTATTTGAAATCACGATGAACCATTATCATGTTGTGCGTGCACTAAAACATGTCTTACGACAGACTTTCTGCTTTCGGGCAAACTGCATGAGAAAGTACTAATTCCGTGGGATGGTTGAAACGTATCCTGCTTTCGCTGAACTACATTGTTTCCTATGGTTTGTAATATAAAACAGTAGTCTAGAAAGCTGTATTGTTTTATGTTCGATGATTCATTTTGTATGCGTAAGATCTTGTTAAGGGGGCGTGTCTTCGGCTGTTACGTGTAAATATGTTGCTGATGGCGGAAAAATGCGGCGGGGTTCTACAAGATGTAAAAAAATATATGTACATAAGTTTCATTTTCTAATAAAGGCTCTTTCTGCCACTTTATACGAACCCTCACTGTGTGACTGGATGATTTTGAAAGCCAGCTGTGGGTGAGGGGCAGCTGAGGGGCAGATGATGATTGACAGCTCTGGTGAGTTTAACAGCTCTGGTGATTTAGCTCGACAGCTCTCCTGCTTGTGTGTGAGACAAGACATGAGAGCAGTCATGAGGGCAGAGAAAAAGGGTGAGTGGGTGGGCATGTGGGTGGGCACGTGGGTGGGCAGGCGGGTGGGCACTTGCTGGAGCATATCTCTAACCCAAAATAAGGATAAAATTATTATTATTATTATTATTATTATTATTATCATTATTATTATTATTATTATTATTATTATTATTGTTATTGTTATTATTATTGTTATTATTATTAAATCCACTAATTTGGATTTGAGTTTATGCTTGTTTTTGTTGCGGTTTTGCCTTAATGAATATGCAGTTTTGGGGGCGGAGTCAGTGTGAATTTAATATCTGTAGCCTGAAACAATAGAAAATAATTCAATTAGTGAAAATTTTGTTTGTACAATAATACATAGGTATAGGCACATATAATAATGCAAAACTGTACGTGGAGAACAAATAAATATAAATGTATTAAGTTATCATAATAATTATTATTATTTCCAAATTTAATTTAGGATCAATACAATTTTATCTGATATTCTTAAACTGTTGTCTCAAAATAATATCCTTCCTTTAAGGTTTGGTAATAAACCAATTATAAACGTGTAGTAAGAAGTTATATAAAATTATGAAATTATATTTGAGACTTTAATGTTTTAAAAACCTTTTTAAAAGGTTAAAAGACTTTATAGTAATGGTTTATTTAAATTAATGCCTAAGAGTCAAATTAAATAGATAAATAAATAAATAAAAATCAACAGAAAATCTTAGATTATTTTTTAAATGACTTCCTCAGTCTAATTTGCATGTGAATTCATTTCTGTGATTTTTTTGTTAATCGCTTTGTAAATGAAAAAAACAAACACTTTGTCATGTTTATGCAAGATTAAGTTCTTATTAATTATGATTTTGTTTTCATCTTACATTTGTTTTCCTTGAACTTATGAAATGATCTCCTCAGATTGGGCGGATCATTGCCGCTTATGGTTTTTATTTCTTTTTTTAGTATTATTTTTGGCAGTGCCAAGCAATCGTTTATTCTCCTAATGCTCCTGTCTGTGGATCCTTCAGCCAGCGTTGGCAATTTCAGGGAAATCAGTAGTGATTCAGTACTCTCTCTCTATCTCTCTCTCTCTGTCTGTCTCTCTCCCCCTTCCTCTCTCTCTCTCTCTCTCTCGCTCTCGCTCTCTCTCTCTCTCTCTCTCTCGCTCTCTCTCTCTCTCTCTCTCTCTCTGTCT
>JAQQZX010000008.1:19175949-19192317 GCA_030068355.1 Notoglanidium maculatum | reverse complement strand
GTGTTTAACATGTCTGATTGTAACGATACAAAGTTTCTCTAACATTGACAACTTGAAAAGTTTCTTACTTCCTTTCTATGAAGTTCCCATCGGTGCGCTGGCAATATCGGGTCCTTCCCTTTGGGCTGCACGGACCCCCGGGTTCACAGCTTCGTCATGACTAAAGCTCAGTAATATCAGCTTGTACAGCTTGTTATTTAGCCCGTGGTACGTAGCGTGTGCTGTGACGACGTGAACGGTGACAGCGTGTACTGCCACAGAGCCACATGGTTCGCTGCGTTCCACTGAAAGGTGGGCAACTTTCTCACCACCTCTTCTTCCCCCTACAGATAATAGTGACAATGTTAATTATCTCTGACTTACACAGAACCGGACGTGGGGAGAAGACGCTAACTGACTCGCTCTCCTCTGCAGATGTTATTAATTATCTGAAAGAACAGACGCCGTTAAATTAGGACGAGCGAACGTCTGGGAGCGAAGATGAAAAAAGGCTTCCGCAGAAAAAGAGTCAGGAATCTGTAATGGCTTTTATTTTCATCCGTTGTCTAAGATTCAATAACAGAATTCAAAAACGAGGAGGGACGCGATGACGTTAAACGTGTGCTGACGAATATCACGTGTCAGGGATGTTGGCTCCAAAGAAATGCCTGGGACATTCTGAGACCATCCAGCAAAACTCAGTGACTGGGTAAAGAGAGGCTCGGTCGGAGAAGCGCTACGGGGTGCTGAATGCCGTTTTAGGTCGGGAGAAAGGGGTAAGGGGCACCTGCCAGTATCCTTTGGTCAGATCCAATGTGGAGATAAATCGGGCCTTCCCCAGACGTTCTACTAGCTCATTCACTCTCTGCATCGGGTATCAAACTCAAGAGACCTCGTTGAGTCTGCGGAAGTTGTTGCAGAGACGGAGGGTCCCATCGGGCTTGGGCACCACGATGACTGGGCTTTGCCAGGGGCTGGTCGACTCCTCAGTGACCCCGTCCCGGAGCATGGCGCCAACTTCAGACTCTATAGCTTGACGCCGGGCCTCCGGCACAGGGTAGGGCCGCTGCCTAATGACGTCTCCAGGCTGGGTACGTATGTGATGGTGTGTCATGTTGGTCCACCCGGGCTCTACAGAGAAGACATCCCTGTACTGGGCCTCCACCTTTTCTACATCTAAAGCTACCAGCACCATGCTTCAGGGGCGCGGGGTTTCCAGCCAGCGTAGCGCTTTGGGTCAAAGCCACACCGTTTCATTACTTGAAAATCTATTGCTACATGAGTCACTTGCCTTTTCTGAAACTTCATGTAGACGTGGTTTGATACGGCTCGTCGCTCTTCCGTAAAGCCCGGCTTCCCTTAGCGTCCAGGCCTGTGGATTTCCCTGTGAAATCCCGGATCCTGTCCTGTCCGGTGGTGCAGAAAGGCATGTCGTGGCCCACAGATGGAACAGAAGAGCGTCTGTAATCTACATGAGCCGATGAAGGCGGCATTAAAAACCCGGGCTAAGGGAAAAGCTGAATCATCTCTATAAAGACTTTACACTCAAACAGGTTCATTAATAAACTAAAACAATACATGTTAATTAGACAAAACACAACAGGCTGCATCGGTTATCTGAGTGAAATAGTGTTACGACAATCTGAAAAAACCTACCAAATGCTGCTGGGTAAAACAGATGATGGATAAAAAAATTAATTAAATATAAAACAGAAAATGAAAAATTTGTAGCAAAGCCATTTATTTGTTTGTTTGTTTTTTGTTTGTTTTCCTTTAGGTTTTATGGTGCCTGTCATTTTATTTACTTGTTTGTTTGTTTACTTATTTGTTTGTTTGGTTGGTTGGTTTTGGCGAAGCCAGTATAATCATCTGCTTCATAAATGAATGTAATTGAGTCGTATTTAATTTCCTTCTTCTCCAGGTTACATGTCTCTCTGCCTTTTCTTTTCATTTCCAGCATGTGGGTGATTTAATACGACTCTAATCCAGATAAAGATGTGCAGAAATCGGACGCTCTACACACACAGGCGTGCGATTCGTGACATAAAGCTCTTCTTACTTTTAAAGACGTTTATTGAGATCGCGAGCTAATTAATAAGCAACAATTTATCCCTTTAGGAACTTAAAAAAAAATTGTTACATACTATTTCACATCAGGAATGTTCTCCGACGTGATGGGAAGAATGGATGCGGATCGTGATCGGATGTGACCCGATTGATATAAACACCGGGTTTGAGACGTGATTGAATCTCTGCAGCGCGTGGAGGAGACGCCGGGCGAGAGATATAACTTCATCCAGCTGTCACTGTGTCTCAGACGGAAAATCAATCTCTGGGTGAGAAACGTGGAGGAACACAGAGACCGACGAACTGTTTGTCATCTCTTCGCCTTCTTAGAAGAAGCACAAAGATGCAGACGAGGAGATTTTCAGTCCAAAGAGCAGAAGCGTGTTGGATGTTCAGGAGGTTTTGCTCCTGAGCCTGGAGATTTTTTATTTTATTTACTTCGACAGCACTTTAATCCGAAGCGCCGTCCATGCGGCTTCCTGACAGTCCTGGCTTTCTGTCCAACTGATAACTTTTTTTTCTTTTTTTTTTACAATTTTCCGCTTTACAAACTGCCACATAGTGCATTACTATGCTGAAATAAAACTCGAATTACGGCATAACATCTTGAAATTACGAGTTTTTCGATGAAATAAAAATTATTCATTATTAAACTGAAAACTGGTTCAGGGCTTCCATAATTTGTCAACAAAATTAAATTAGATTTTCTTGCTTTTCTCCTTTGAGGTTTACAAAGAACAAATGTATTTGTTTATTTGTTTGTGTGTTTGCTTGCTTTTGTGAACTTTTTGGGACTGATGTGCGTATCCACTTTTCACGCATGTACATTTCCTTGGAATTTAACGCTAAGGGTTTTATAATTACTAAAGGTTTCAATGTGAACAAAAAGGTCGGAATTCCACAAAGGACTTCCATGAGGTAGAGTACAATTCCCTGGAAATGATCATGTGTGAACAGAAAAGCATGACGTCTTGAATATTTTTACTGACTCACTGAGCATTTTTTCTGGTGGATGATTAAAAACGTTGTTGCATTAACGCAAAGACAGGAAGGAAAGCGTAAAATTTGAGAAGCGGAAGAAGAAGAAGAAGAAGATAAAGTGAGGATGAGTAGAGGGGAAGTTCAGCTCTCACTTTTGCAGCAGTTCATTTTACACACTTTTCATATACGGTATATACATAAGAACTAAAGGTCAGCGGTAAATGTCTCAATTATGAATTCTGAGCTTTTGAAAAATGTTAATTGCCTTAAAAGTGACAAAGTTTGTGAGTAGGAGCCGTTACTATAGCAACGATACTACAGCAACCTGTTAGAACGAGCGCATTAACAGTAAGAAACCTGAAGTTTGCAGCTGCACTGCTGTCAATTAACCAACACAATTAATCAACACAATGACATTTCTGAGATTCTGAGAATCGGACTCGTTGTTCAGGACTCTGGTCTTAAAGAGTGCTCTGAAAGTGCTTTTATTTTGAGTAAATCTGATCCAGGATTGAAACAAATCTGTAAAATGGGTTCAGTCCCACAGACACGGCGCTCTTTCCCATCATGCCGAGCGCGTGTTCCGCTCCGCCACTTTCCCCAACTGAATTTGGTTTCATTTATCCGCCGCAGTACTCGCGGCACTTGAGCAAATTGAATTATCTCGGTGAGAAACTAAGACGCCTTTAATTTGCTTGTTGTTTTTGCATGGGGACGGACGGAGGGCCTCGCGGTGGAGCGATTACAGAGGGACGCTTCCTCGTTGCTCAGAATCTGAATGCGGCTCAGGAGAACGTGCGCCCACGTGCGTCGCCTGATAACTCAGGCTTTGAAGCCTCCGTCTCGATTCACTGGAGAAATGCGGCTCATCAGACGAACACGAGGCCGGAGTCGTGCTAATAACGTCATTTAGAGATAAGAGCTGAGAAGTGGTGCACGATGGAGAAGATGCAGCTGCAGTTACTCGAGCAGAAGCTTCATCTCATCTCTCCTTCTCTCTCGGTGTCATTCTGCATCGCCGAGGGTAACACAGATGACACTGCTCAACAGCTACACATCCCTCCTGCCATATATGTGTGTGTGTGTGTGTGTGTGTGTGTGTGTGTGTGTGTGTGTGTGTGTGTGTGTGTTTGTGTGTGCACTTGAGCCTCTGCTTTAGATTCCTCTCGTGCCCTGGTGTGTCAGTGAGCTGCATCTGGAACATCTGCCTCGTGTTAGCAGTCAGTCCTGCCCCAGGCTGTGAGGAACAAAAACATCGCACTGGCTTTGATGCTGAAAAAGGGTTCAGAGTTCCTTTTTTTTTTTTTTTTTTTTTTACAAAAGCCTACAATGATATTCAAAATCTAAAATAACATGCATGTCGAGGCATTATTCCAGCTAAAGCAAGTAAAAATCAAGTAAAAATCCCCACTCAAAATCAGGACTAGATAAGAAACTAAGGCTCTGTAGTGCACGACGATGTTGGATGTTGGAAAGACTTCGCAGTGAGTATCTGTGACCCCTGTGCTCATATGTGCTGCTAAACCAGGAAGTTAACAGGAAGTGTAGAAGAAGAGTCTGTAGCGTTTAGTGAAGGGGGCCCTCTGCAGGTGAGAAAGTATTTTGTGAGTTTAAAATTATTCAATTAACTGTTAAAGAACTCCTGAAGAATGAGCAAGAGATACATGTTAAACTCCCGACAGGTTCCAGGTGTTAAGAAGAAAATAATGATCGATACCGCATACGTATACGAAAAGTGTTCTCCAAAAAAAAGCTTCCAAAAAAGGGTTCTATTTGGAACGTGTTTCTGACCAGCTTTAGTTTGGGACTTTCTCAAGCAAGAGAACTTTTAAGGCGACCTTTTAAGTGGAGCACAAAAAGTTGTAAATATTTGAAGCGTGTACCATCTGAGTGACGTACACAGCATGAGGGCATTTCCTGGAACTAAAGCAGATGGCGTGAGAACAGGAAATTCAGTTCTACTTCATTTTTAGTGCAGAAAGAAAAACAGATGTGTCCCAGACTATTATATAATGTACAGCTTTCTCAAATTACAACTGCACTGAAATAAAAATAAAAACACACGCACGGTAATGAGATGCAACAAGTGACTCGAGAGTCTGACAGCCGGAAGACGACGTTCCTGCGAGGAGTTTACACGATTACACGTCTGTTCAGCCGACACCGCAGTGCAGAACTACGTCTGTCAGCGAGGAGGAGGAGGAGGAGCGGGAGGAGGAAGAAGAAGAAGAAAAAGGAGATGAAGAGGGAGAAGAAGAGAAGAAGTTGAAGAGCAGCAGCAAGCGTTGGGTGTGTGTGGTGTGTGTGTGTGTGTGTGCTGTGTGGTGTGTGGTGTGTGTGTGGGAGTGTGTGTGTGTGCTGTGTGTGCTGTGTGGTGTGTGTGGTGTGCGTGTGTGTGTGTGTGTGGTGTATGTGTGTGTGGTGTGTGTGTGTGTGTGTGGGAGTGTGTGTGTGTGTGTGGTCTGTGTGTGTTTGTGGTGTGTGTGCTGTGTGGTGTGTGTGGTGTGTGTGTGTTGTGTGTGTGGTGTGTGTATGTGGTGTGTGTGTGTATGTGGTGTGTGTGTGTGTGTGTGTGTGTGTGTGTACGTGTGTATGTGGTATGTGCTGTGTGTGTGTGCTGTGTGTGTGTGTGTATGTGGTGTGTGTGTGGTGTGTGTATGTGGTGTGTGTGTGTACGTGTGTATGTGGTATGTGCTGTGTGTGTGTGTGCGTGTGTGTGTGTGGTGAGGAAGCTCAGGTGGAGCGCTCTCAGGTGTGTAATTCTGGGCTGATGCGGTGTTGATGGGACCGGCAGTCTGAGGAAAATGAGGGCGAGAGGTTACAGCAGCGGATATTTCAGTCCAATAACGGCACTGAAGACTCGTTGATGGGATTCAGATTGCCGTCAGGCACGAACGCATTTCATGACTGTTTAGGAAGAAAAAAGTTTGCAAAATGAAAAGTGTGTGCATGAGTGAGGCTCGGTGATTAGACACGACTCGGCTCGAAAACTCAAACTCTTTATCTTCCAGCCTTTAATCTCAGTAAACACCTGAACCCATTTTTAAATGAATAACTTGCTACATTTTGGGTAACTTTCAGAGCAACATCATCGTTCAATATCTCCAAATGAAGGAAAAGGATTTTCCAGAGCCTAATTTTCTTCTTCCTGCGAGCTCAGGAAATTCGGATGAATTTCAACATGCTAAACACGGAGACTGTTTCAAACACATGTCCTATGTTTTTGTGCTCAGCGAGCTTTCTGGAAAGTGCCGGCGCGTCTGGAGGAAACGATCAAGAAGTGGTTCATTAATATATTGAACAAAGGGGAAAAATCCGCACACATAAAAGGCGTAACGTTCTCATTAGGCTGCTGTTTGTGATTGAGATTATTGATAGTATAGTAATTAATATGATGATTAACGTTGACGAGCGCAGAATAAATATCATCACGCTTCAGTACACATACATTAACATAACGAGATCGGATTTCACCCCTCAGCCTGCTCGGAGATGTTTAATGTGATTGTATAAAGTGTGTGTTATATCTGAGGTGTGCGTTTGTGTGGGCAGCTGATTTAATCACATCAGATCTCTCTTTCCCTCTCTCTCGCTCTCTAGGTCTCTCTATCCCTCGCTCTCCCTCTCTCGCTGTCTGTCTGTCTCTCTCCCTCTCTCTCTCTCACACACACACACACACACACACACACACACACAGCGCAGGAGGATGAATCATCACAGACACGGGGAGGTCCATTAATTGGACTAACATCATGTTTGTGGACTAAACTGGTTCCCCTGGGGAAAACTTCCCCACTCTGGTAGTAAAAGAGCTTAAAAAAATTTAAATTAGACCTGGAACATTCTGCAAACAGTCTGTACAAATGGTAAAAGAGATGGTGTAAGGAGTCTCCAGTGTCAGCGCTCAGACACTCAGAGAAGAGTTTCCTCGTTCTCCTTCTCACACCTTCTCCTTCACCTCGCTAAGACTTCTCCATATTCGTATTCCTCCCTGCGCGCGCTTGTTTACATTCCCCTTGTGGAGAGGTTCATCACCTCGGCGTCTCCTTCCTGCTTTCTGTTTATTTTTCAGGCCGAATAAGAGTTTCTGAACTTGGCACGCCGTCCTTCTCTAGCTCTCCTTGTTCTTGTCAGATGCGTTTACTTTAATGTTTGTTCGGCGTTAATTTATTCACATCCCGGGTGCTAAAGGGAGCATACTGATCACGGCAAGGAACAAAAGGGAAGAAGACCAATCTGACCTTCGCAACAGATGCCAAAGAAACTCAAGACTCTGCAGAAAGTCGCTTTTACTTTCTATCCCTCTCTCACACACACACACACACACACACACACACACTCACACACACTCACACACACATGGCAGTGGCATATTCCTTATCTACAAAAAAGCCTATGTGTGTGTGTGTGTGGCTTTCATGGTGACAGCGCCGACTTTGCCCTTTACCCAGCCGCTCTGAAGGCCCGTTACAGCTGGTGTGTTTCTAAAGAGAAAGGACGCAGACGCCCGAGTCAGTGAAACACACACAATAAACGCTGCTGTCCTTGAAATAACAGCAGGAGTGAAAATCCTAACATACACTTTCAGTTCACTTCTCTCAGGGCCTATCAACACACACACACACACATAATCGGTGAAAATCTGTGTGATTAGGAAAGCTTGTATACCTGTTCCATGTGTTATTAAAGTCTCAGTATTTCCGTGTTTTGATTTGGTTTATTATCACAGCCTTGAGAATTCTGCTCCTGAATCTATCACGCTGAAAAAAACGAACTGCAACTGAAGATTTCTGGATAAAAACACCTCTATCAGAACTTCCATCTTATCATCAGTTAACACATTAACTCTTCCGCATCTCACCTTGTCTACCCAGCTCTTAACATTATCCTTCAGACAATCACATAGTGCTTTATAACCTACTATCGCCACCTACTGAGCTGGAATCATCATGAGAGTGTTTTAAAGGTGCGCTATGTAGGATTGAGGGGGATCTATTAGCAGAAATGGAATATAATATTCATAATTACGTCCTCATTGGTGTATAATTAGCTATAACATTGAATCATTGTGTTTGCGTAAGTTTAGAACGAGCCCTTTATACCTACACAGGGAGCGGGTCCACCTCTACGGAGCCGCCATGTTGCGTCGCTACAGTAGCCCAGAACGGACAAACCTCTAGAGAGCGCCTTCTGCGTTTCACGTTTCCGTTCACGTTCACGTTTCTGTGTCTATCTGCAACCGAATACAGCCGTCACGTGCACATTCGTAACAACATGTCATGACTTAATTTGGGTTGGAAAAAAAGTTAAGACGAAGGTTAAGGCTGAAGCTATGGCGAGACAGGAAGGGTTAGCGTTAAACATCATTCTCATTAGGTCTGACATAAGGTCAGATTCAAAATGGCTGCCGAAACAATCCGATCTCGGTACAAATCTATAGAGACTGTAATCCATTAATGCTGACACTTAGTAATTTCATAAACAGAAATTTAAAAGAAAAGATGAAGCTAGAAATCTAAACATTTGTAGTCAAGCAGTTTCCCATAAAAACTTCCTCCTCTAAAAGCATTCACACTAGCTGATTATTTTCCAAAAACAGGACACGCTGAAGTGTTTTATTCCTCTTGAACTGCACTCATTTGGATTCAAGGATTTTTAAATGAATAAAAGAACACGCCATTTGTACTTTGGAGTTACATCTAATGTTCACAAAGCAAGTTTGTGCTCAGCAGCTGGAAACAGTCGTTCCCGCACACTCTCGAAGTTAATGAGGTACAAAAGAAAAACCACACACAAACAAAACTACGGTCTGTCTGCTTCTTGCTTGCTTGTTTAGCGAAATATTGGCGGTCTTGTGAGGCATGCTTAGCGCTCGCATCCACTCTGGTGATGAGAGGATGTTGACTTTGCACTGCTGTCAAGTGCGCTTGATGAGCGCAGGGAGCCGTTAATTAGCGCGTCTAACCCGCGGTCTCAAGCGCGATAGGGCTGAGGTCAGACACCAGCTCTCACGCCGGCTAATTACACGAATGTGCTTACAGCAGCCGGGTTAGCAAGCGCACGTCCAAATCCCTGACAGAAAAACTGAGTGACACTTCAGGTTTAATTGCAATCGTTAATGGATTTTGATCCCTTTTTTCCCTCCCCGGACAGTGAGTGATTACGGTGTTAGGTGAAAGCTCTTTCCAGCAGAGGATTAAAGAAAACCTGCACTGATCTGCATTCAAATTTAATCATATTTGTTTGCTAGCGTAAGCAAAAGCGGCTAGCTAGCGCCGAGCGCTAAAGGCAGGCCATTTTTCAAGATTGAAATGCATCACGGTAGCTTTATTGAGTGATAAATCTTCCCTTTCACGGATCACGCCAGGCTCGCTGCCATCTGCTCTTTAAGTTCCGAGATGAAGAGGATAGCAAAGCGCTTCTTTTAGCTCGAAATCCATCACCCTCTCAACGTCACAACGTGGATCCTTATACTTCCTTTCGCATGCACATCTTCTCCTAAACATATAGACATAAATAATCAGAGAAAACGGCTGCAGACTGTAAGAGCAGTAAGAAATGATCTAATCTGATGTGGAATAATGGTGCTGTGCTCTGACACTGGAGACTCCTTATGTAAAAGTCCCTGTGAACGAGCTGTTACTATAGAAACAACACCATTTCAGAACAAGTGCGTTATTTACTTATAACCCTGTGATTCAGAGCTGCACTCCTGCCAATCAGCTCAGCCGTATTTCCCCTCACTAAGGACCTCTCCGTGTGGAAAAGATTGACTACTTTCCTCTCCTTTTCCTAAAATGCTGTGCAGGCAATTTAAAGACTGACTCATCGCATCCCGGTCCTAAAAATAAAGCCCTGCAGCTCAGAGGAGCAATTATTTTACGTCGGTTCCATTGAAAGGCCGACCCTCGACTCCACGCCAACGCCGTAGCTCACGTCTCAGATGATTCCTGGAACGGAGGAGCGCATTTTACTCCTAACAAGCCCTCTGGGAGGGAAACAAGAGCGAGCATTGATTAAGAGAACGCTGCCGCCGCTGTGGGTCGTTATATTGTGTTCAATAAAATATACAGGGAATCGGATCTGGCAGCCGTGCACCTCCTAACTGGCTGCACGCTGAATCAGCAGACTCGCGAGTGGCTCTCTGAGACTTTGTCTCCGTCAGCAGGAGCTCGTCCACACCTCTGCGCTGCGAGAGAGAAAAAGGGATGTGTGTGAATGTTGTGCAGGATTGCTGGTGTGGATTACATGGTACATATCTGCAAATGCTGAGAAATCAGGAGCAGGGAAAACAAAGGCTCAGACTTGAATGCAGGAAAACACTGAATGAGATTTCACAGTGGACTAAAAGCAAACACGATGACATGATGGGGCGGAGACAGGAGAAAAAGTAAAACTAAGGAAAAAAGGGAACATCGTGCACGGTAAAGGGATGTTCTGCGCTGTAATGAAGTGTCAGGCTCTTTAAAGAACGTGTAAAGCAAATTCAGAGATTTGTTTCTGAACAACTTCTACGTACTAGAAGATAGCTGCTGAAAACAAGTGAAAGTGCAGTACATTATATATTACTGAATTGGGAGTTAGGCCCTTAAATGTTTTTTTCATCGTTTTTGTGTTCCAGATATTTTGGGCGGCTCAGAAGTGGTGGCTCGATGATGCACTGGAGCCACCTAATTAGCATAACTCCTCCCCTAACACTACAACTTATAAACATTGCTGCACGTTAGCGTCGGTGGTTCTCCTGCTAGCTTGTGAGTTATTAAACTTGCTTCATGTCCAAGCTGGTGGACCAACACGCACCAACACGCAGCGGCCACTCCGGATGCAAAATGGTGCTGTTTTTTATACTGGTGCTATATGTTTTTTTTTTTACTCCTGCTGCATATGAACACCGGAGTAAACGGATAGTCTGTGGGGGTTAATCTGTAGCCTAGCCTGTGGCCTAGCTCACGCAGCAGCTCTCTTGTCCCACTTCTGATCTCTTTCTTTATGCGAAGCTTCTTTCGCTGGGCTTTTCAGTACACAGGATCTCTGATGGAACAGAGTGCAGCCTTTCGAAGGAGTAATCCTGACATTGATTGCCGATTTTGAGCAGTTCGACTCGTCCATAACGTAGATATACAGTGTGTGCTGTAACGGAACGCCGTGTGTTGTAACGGAACGCCGTGTGCTGTAACGGAACGCCGCGTGCTGTAACGGAACGCCGTGTGTTGTAACGGAACGCCGTGTGCTGTAACGGAACGCCGTGTGCTGTAACGGAACGCCGTGTGTTGTAACGGAACGCCGTGTGTTGTAACGGAACGCCGTGTGCTGTAACGGAACGCCGTGTGTTGTAACGGAACGCCGTGTGCTGTAACGGAACACCGGGTGCTGTAACGGAACACCGGGTGCTGTAACGGAACGCCATGTCCTGTAACAGAATGCCGTGTGCTGTAACAGAGTGCCGTGTGCTGTAACGGAACACCGTGTGCTGTAACGGAGTGTCGTGTCCTGTAATGGAGTGTCGTGTCCTGTAATGGAGTGCCGTGTGCTGTAACGGAACGCCGTGTCCTGTAATGGAGTGTCGTGTCCTGTAATGGAGTGCCGTGTCCTGTAATGGAGTGTCGTTTCCTGTAATGGAGTGCCGTGTCCTGTAACGGAACGCTGTGTCCTGTAACGGAGTGTTGTGTCCTGTAATGGAGTGCCATGTGCTGTAACGGAACAGAATGCGACGTAAGCAGCTCGTCTATTTTTAGTCTTTACTCACTTTTTGGACTTGATTGTTATTAGCACAGGTGTAGGGAGAGTTCCATGTCATTGAAGGCACTGTGTTACGTTCTGACCGATAGCGTGGGGCACTAACCGGCGTTGCTGTGATTAGCAGAGAGCGGTGAGTGCCATCTGACAGGCGATGCTAATGGAGCATGAAGTAAAGGTTTGAGCCAGATGACAGGATTCGGGTCTCCGTCTCACATCATGACAGTCCTGAGACTGAGGCCAGCTTCACTGGCACAACTCCATGCTGCTGCTTTTACAGTCTCAATTAGCAAACATGTAGACTGACAGCATCATCACTGAGTGTGCCAGTGGCAAGAAGGCAGGGACTAAAGACGTCACACTGCTGAGATTAAAAGAGAAAGAAGGTCTGTTCTGGCTCCACGTCTCGGTCACGCTATAAGGCTTTACATCACTCTGACAACAAAGCTGCGAGAGACAGAAGATTCGGTTGTACCTGCGCTAGGTCAGGGCCCTCTGAGATCTGGTCACCTTCCATCACACCTGCCACTGAAACAGAGAAAGTCCTCAAGATAAGCAACAGGAGAACACTGTTAATGAGAAGGCAAGAAAATAAACGATCAGTGCATCTGAAAATAAACACAAATCTTGTATGTTCATACACAGTTCTGGTCTTATTTGTGTCCTTGTGTGTTAAAGTTCTTTTTCTACACGTTATAAAAAAAGAAACAGCCTTTATTATTATGAAACATTTTTACTATCATCATCTAAACTGTTTCTTGAATAAATCAATATCTTTTTTTAAAAAAGTGTTGCTGGAACAATCAGCCTACACCTCAGTTTGTGCAAATGAACGATTCTCTGAACGAAACTTTTAGCTCAAATGATCATTGAAACGACTTCTGAATTCCATCAGAAATGATGTCTAGCTCTCCGAATCAGCCTCCATTGTGCTTCCTGACCTACTCGTACCCTTTGTAAAAAAAAAAATATCCGCATTGCTAGGCTGGTTAAGAGCTTCGCAGCCCTAAGTGCAGCTACGACGGCTTAAATAATATACGTTTCAGTTTCGCGTGATTATAATATAATGTAACGAGATGGCTTTGTAAATGTAATTCATGCAAAATCAGATTGCGCTTCTGTTTGGAATCAGACATCCAAATTACTTATAAATAGGCAATCTCAGGAGAGCAAAAGTCCCGCGCTGACAGCCTCGCGAATACGGCAAATGAAAATGGAAGCAATAATTCGTGACCTTTATGATCCTGAATAAAAAAAACACAAAAAAACATGGCCATGTTTGCAAGTCGGGTACAGCTCGTCCTCTTAAGGCATGTAAAATGTAGTTTCAGAAATGAGATGAGGGAACGTTTGTTCCCTTGAGCATTCGGGGTCACAAGAGAGACCGTCCCTTAAAATGCATCGATTCTTCTGTGCAAATCTGTTCTGATGAACAGGGGCGCTTCAGGAAACCTGTTCAAAACATTCGCACACATGTCACCGCTGTTTAACAGCTGCGTCCAATCTTGTGGTCAGACAGAGCAGGAGAATGGAGATGGAGTTCCAGGTCATTCAAATATAACTACGCTTATTATACTGGCTATTATATCATCCGATATGTATGGAGAAGTAGAGAACATGCTAGACTGTGTACAGTCAGGAAGGAACCCTGGAGCTGTGAGACATCAACACTACCTTCAATTCAATTCAACTGGATGAAGAAGGTAAAGTCCTGGGCTACATGTGGACCTACAGCTCGCACCGCTATCATGAGGGAATGATAAAGGATCGGCGCTGACATCTGATTCATCATCTTGCAATCAGAGCTCGAGATAACGCTGGCAGAAAATCAAAAGAACTTGTTAGGGTTCCTCACGGCGTGAGATTGCGACGCAGTGACACTGGACTGGAGGTAAATGAACGAGAGCGAGAGAGACGGAGACAGAGAGAAATGGAGCTGATGGAGGCAGGCATGTCCGCCTTGATGTACAACAGTCCCAGAGAGCGAGTCCAACACTATCGAATCAATGCAGGTCAAGAAGTGAGGAATCCTGTCGCTAAAGTGTGTCTTCGTGTGTCTAAACACAAACATCTCTACTCTTTCACCTCTGATTTTATGCTAGCAAGTCATAGCAAGGCTTACACAGAGTCTGCCGGGAAAGACGCAACTGCAATTACCACAACAATTCTTACACCTCACCAGCTCGCTAACTCATTAAATTAGCCTGAACAATTATATATTTGTTTACATTGTTAAGTAATTGATTGGATATATTTTTTAAATAACCTAGCTGATCAAGGCAGCTAACTAACTAGCTCTCAAAATTACTAAGCAAACATAAACACAAAGCAAGTCAGATAAAAAATGTTATACCTTAATGTCGCACATTAGCAAGTCAAATATTAGCCTAGCTAAGTGGCTAGCAAAATAGCTTTCCTTGACGTGGTTAGAAGATGTAAAGGTGTTTTTGTTTCCCTCTGATGAAACCTTAAGATTGTGATTCCTGTAAATTAGGCCATGAATAAATGTGATGCAGGAAAAAGGAACATTTTTGGGTTTTTTTTATTTTATTTACCATTTTCTGTGCTACTTTCCAACAATGTGACGTCGAAATGGCGTTGTTGGACTAAAGGCAGCTGCGCGACGGCGTAAGCCATTCGTTCAGTCCAAAGTGGCCGAGAAGGAGAATTGTTCATGCATTTATAAAGAAAGCCTAAGGGCAGCTGTGGAATTCGCTCCAAAAGATTATTATATTGTTTATAATTATTAATTATATTCTAATTATAATTATTAACCAATTTTTCACAGGGAAGAATATGTGAATAGTAATGTGGAGTATGAGGACGAGTGACCTGAACTACTTTTTTACTGTAAATGGAAAAGGAGTTTTGAATATTTTAAAGGTTTATCAACAAAAATCAGTCACATCCTTCAGCCCTCTAATATCACTGACTTCTTTTTCAGTACAAAGAATTTTTTCTTTTTTCTTTCAAAGCTACACTAGAGATACAGTTAGAGCTTGAGGTTATTAAAATGCCGGAGAATTCCTGTAATCCGTTTTCGGCGAATGGGATTGATAGCAAAGTTAGGAACTGAGTGTTCGCTGACCCGAAAGCTGCTGTTTATTCACAGCTAATTAGTGGTAGCAGGAAATTTCTACCTCCGGTTTATCTTCCTCAGAAATTAGAAGTTTAAAAAACACAAGCAAGAGGAGCAAATTTGTCTCTCCGACTGGAAAAAACACAGCTAATTAATTTGTCTTAATTAAAAAAAAAAGCCACCATCTGCAACAAACCTGCAGGCGAGAGGAGCAGCTGCCAAACAACCGAAGTATAATACACGAATGCATACCCAAATAATGAAATAAATGAAATAAATATCATTTTTGAGTGCTGAAAGGCAGCGTAGCATTTGTTCGGGTTTATTTTAAGCTCACTCTGCAGCAGAATGTTTGGCACATTCAATACACGATTCAGATCCTCTGTTTGCACACTTCTAAACTCCGCTAGTGCTTTTTTTTTTTTTGCGTCTCGGAGACGTCGTCGTTAGCTCGGAATCATATCACGCTCCTTGTTTTCTGGAAAAGGAAAACTCTGAAAAATCTGAATATCGTCTTATGTTTAGCGACTTTGGTGCTAATTTGTTTATTGATGCTACATGTACGTCAGTCTCGTGAGAGACTAGCGTTAGCGCTTGTGTCGCATTGAGAAATCCAGCTTTGTGGAGACGTTGGAATGAAAAGGCCCGGAACGCAGTGCAGCTGGACGCGCTGACTCGGCTATGTAGCGATGTGTAAGATGGTTGATGGTGTTAGCGTGAAAGCTGAAGCTGTGTTTGAGCAGATTAAATACTAAAGTGCCGCTGCATGGCTCTGATATAGACACAGATGAAGCAAGGGCTAGCTCCCACTGCACCACAATTAGAATGGCATTGTGGGTAAAAATGGATCATTCAGCATTTTATTCTGAAATAGAGCAAGCTAATAATAAGCTGTCTATTCCGCACCAGCAGGAGAGGCACTGAACAGAGATGATCTGGATATCGACTAACCACGCCTCTTTTTTCTCTTAGCCCCGCCCCCTCATTGTTGTCCCCTTGAGTTTTTACTATTAGTGAACTCAAAAATCCCTTGAATATATAATTTAAGGCCTGTTTTGTTTTGTTTTGCAGCATAATCGTGAATAAAAAAGGGCACTAATGCCAATCATTGATTCATAGTTTTCAAAAAAAAGAAAGTTCCGGGTCCTGGAGCGTGATCTTCCGAGCACCAAGGAGACTTTTTGTTTGCTTCTAAAGAAAAATGTCTCTTGCTCGCTCCTGTCCCCTGATGGCTTTCAAGTTTTGAAGTAATGAAGGATGACGCAAGTTTTTTTTAAAGCCATTTAACATCCGTAAAGAATGTTTGGCTTTAATGGAACAGAACGTTAGGTCAGGACATAAATATTTATATTTCAAAGATTTTAAATGAGTCGTGTGTGTGTGTGTGTGTGTGTGTGTGTGTGTGTGTGTGAAGGTTGTGACTGTGGGAATGAGTTGCAGATTTCAGGCAGTGTGTGTGTGTGTGTGTGTGTGTGTGTGAGTGAGTGTGTGTGTGTGTGTGTGTGTGTGTGTGTGTGTGTGTGTGT
>JAQQZX010000008.1:19129751-19168712 GCA_030068355.1 Notoglanidium maculatum | reverse complement strand
GTGTGTGTGTGTGTGTGTGTGTGAGTGTGTGTGTGTGTGTGTGTGTGTGTGTGTGTGTGTGTGTGTGTGTGTGTGTGCGTGCGTGTGTGTGCAGACGCAGTCCCTCGAGGCTGCTCATTAAAACATAAAACAGCCAGAAGAGACAGGCGGACGATTTCAAACGAACACAGCGCAACAAAGGGAACACAACAATAAAGTGAACGGCTTTGATTTGGAGACGTTTAACCCGTTTTTGTTTTTTTTACCAGGACATCTTTTATTGCTTTTTTGGAAAAAAAAAAAAAAAAAGGAACGTTAAATGATTTGATGGAAGAAAACACTTGCAGAGAGTTTTTTAAAATTTATTGCTGATGATGTACAATCATGCTGGAGTCGATTATTTTAGTCGATTAGATTATTTTCTAATAGATTAGACACATTATGAAGCGCTTCACCAAGAGTTACTCGTACCGCTTTATTTTAAGAACGTCACACTGCATATTTTAACGTTTTTAATGTCTGGGAAACAAGTCACTCACGTTATAGCAGCTATAAACACTCAGTCCTTTACCAGCCTCTGTTGAAATTAAGAAAAGAAATTTAAAAAATCTTGTTGGTTGTGACCACAAAAAAAGCCTAAACTCATCTATATAATGTCCTAAAACTGATGGAGAAGAACTTGCCGCTTCTCCTCTGATACTGCAGACTCCTTCCATAAACATTAAAGAGAAAGATCAAAGAGTACGCGTGGCTTTATGTAATGATGCTCTGAAAATGAATAAAAATAAAAAGATTTTTAATAAGGTAGGAAATGACTGAGAAGCATAAGTGCATACACATCTATTGTTCGTGAAATATATCAATGTACATAATTTCCTTCTGTTTTCGTTTTTTTTGCTCCGTTTCACACACACACACACACCGACTCCTTTTAATTTTTTCCAGTATGAACTTCTCTGAGTCGAGGTTACGCTTCATGAATATTTTTTGCAGCGTGTAATAAAATCCTGTGTCACTCTGTTAAAGTCCAGCTCTTGGTTTCTTTTTTTGTTGCTGTGTCTAAATAATGATTACAGCTCATCTCTCTCTCTCTCTCTCTCTCTCTCTCTCTCTCTCTCTCTCTCCATCTGCGCCTCCTCCGCTCTCCAGGGAGACTCCCTTTTTACATCTACGGAGAAGGATAACATCCAGCAGCAACCCTCAGCCCCATGCCTCATCAACTTTACCCCCCATACACACACACACACACACACACACACATGCCTGATGTCTATTTCTGGATGATGGCTGGAGTGTCATGGGGGTTCCGATGAACGTACGAGAAAATAGAATAAAAAATTCTTTCTCCAAATCATTTTTATAGCAGAGCTGATGGGGCGGTGCATCTTATATTTAGCACCAGTGTTCATAAAGCTACATAAGCCCTTCATACAGAACTGACCTACATGCAAGCCTGTATAAAGTCCTCTTTCTAGCAGTCATGAATACTGCCAGTCATGTGACAGAGTTTTACTGACATGAGGGCGTGTTAGGTCACATTGGGACGTCATAACCGCTGAGTTTGTAGCATTCATAACATTCATTGTATAACATTCATAACATGTTATAACCCATTCATAAGGCATGAGCCACGTCATGAGAACTACATACTGAAATATAAGAGGAATGAGTTTCCCTGTAACTGCACAGCGGCAGCTTTTACACTCATAGTATTGCTGCGATGACGTCCACCGTGTAAATGAAGACTTTCAAAAGAGCTGAACTGCGTCAGACTGCAATCTAATTACACACCGAGGGGGATTCAGGAGCACAATGGAGAAGCTGAAATCGTGAGGGATCATTAAAGAGACAGAGAGAGAGAGAGAGACAGACAGACAGACAGAGAGACAGACAGAGAGAGAGAGAGAGAGAGAGAGAGAGAGAGAGAGACAGTTCAGGTGATTGTCTGTGGCGCCATTTCATTTTCTTTCCTTTTGTTTCCCCACATTTCATTTTCCATGTCGCCACCTTGAGATTTAATGAGCTGAAACATCCATTTGTTTATCACAAGCCACAATTCTCTCTCACACACACACACACACACACACACACACACACACACACACACACACACACACACACACACACATTTGCTAATGTGCCAATGGGCATAAAATAAAATACTCAAATACAACGTTAGTTCTGACTCCCTGTCTATAAACCTGAACAATGGTGTGTGTGCGTGTGTGTAAGAGATAAAGACTGTGAGGAGAGACAGATAAAGAAAGAGAATGTGAGGAGAATGTAAGGAGTGTGTGAGAAGTATGCAAGGAGTGTGAGAAGTGTGTGAGGAGAGTGTGAGGAGAGTGTGTGGAGTGTGAGGAATGTGTGAGGAGAGTGTGTGAGGAGTGCGTGTGGAGTGTGAGGAGAGTGTGAGGAGAGTGTGTGGAGTGTGTGAGGAGAGTGTGTGGAGTGTGTGTGGAGTGTGTGTGGAGTGTGAGGAATGTGTGAGAAGTGTGTGAGGAGAGTGTGTGGAGTGTGTGTGGAGTGTGTCTCTAAACGTGTTACAGTCTAAATGCACACAATTGAACAGTGGGAGAAAATTAATACAGTCTTGGACAGTGTGTGTGTGTGTGTGTGTGTGTGTGTGTGTGTGTGTGTGTGTGTGTGTGTAGACACATTTGCATGTGTGTACACTATATTTGTAACACATGCACATACACACAGATATATATGTTCATGCACAATGTCTTACACACACATACAGTACATATTACTGTACACTTGTTGTGTGTTGTGTGTGTGTGTGTGTGCGTGTGTGAGAGAGAGATACACAGCTCTGTGTTGGAGAGGGTGGAACTCTTACACCTGCTGCAGTAACCCACTGCAGTGCTGCGATCTTCAGCAAGCAGTGAGATCAGTGTGCAGTGCTGCCCTCTGGAGCACAAAACTAACACTACCACACACACGCACACACACACACACACACACACACACACACACACACACGCCAGCTGTTGATTTATAAACAACACAAAAAGATAAATAAAGAAAATGGTGTTAGAATATGAGATATTTTTCTATTTCTGTTTTTTTATTCATGAACAACTTTTGAGGCATGACTCAATCTTAGGCAAGTAAAGAATATCAGCACACTAAGAGGTTTACAGGGGAAACTCAATAAGTATTGGCACCCATCAAGAGAAATCACAATAACCATTGTATGTGGAAATCACAATAACCATTATATAAAATAAACACTAAATACAACTCAACAACAAAGCATGGAGTGACTCTGACTCAGTGGAACAACAATGCCAAGAACATACACAGAAAATTCATGGAGTTTTTTAGAACCCCTGCCTTCGACTATAAATATCTCGCCCTGCATGTGATTTTTGTTTCTGTATAATTAATGCTCATTTTCATGAAGATTTTCAGAGCGAACTCTGGAGTCAAATCTGTAAACAAAAACAGCTAACTCTCACGTCTCTCCACTTAACCCTGTTAACGGCGTGTCGTTCTATCATCATCTAAACGTCTTCTCTTGCTCCATTACTCGGCTGGACTGCAGGGGAGCGCTGTGATGATCTGCAACATCCATCAAATCGCCTCGCGCCAGATCCTAGCGCCAAGTCAGGAGCTGGCACGCTAGCAAAATCCCCCGCTGCCCTTCTTCCCCATCCCAGTGCCTTCATTCAGCCAGGCTCGCGGTAATCACTCAGCCACGTGAACATTTCCTACTGCTCTTCAATAATGTAAAATGAAAATGCCTTGGCTCTTTAAGGAGCTAATGAATAGTCACTGGTACCCCATTGAATTCTCAATTCTGATTGGTCAGGTGGTGCTGATCAGGCTTCTAATAGCTCGTTCACAGGGATTTATATGGTGGACACTCCACATAAACAGATTTAAAAAGTGTAATCATTGCTCTGTGATGTTTACTTGACATTTATGGACGGAGTCTCCAGTGTCAGAGATGGAGCTGTAACTTTCCCGACATCCTCAGAATAGACAAAGTTACACTTTGTGGGTTCTCTGTAACATGACAAACTGGAGGTTTTAGGGTTTGTTTGTTTTTTTGTCTTAGTAGATGTTCCAAAATTGTAATAATGTAATTATAAATGTGACTACAAATGGATTAACAGAACAATGTGTCATGTACAAAGGTGAAGAAGAAGAAGAAGAAGAAGAAGACAAAGAAGAAGAAGAGAGAAAGATCTAATCAGGAGAGAGAAATGATGAAATGATAATATGAGGAGGGTGGAGAGATGATGAAAGCAAAGATAAAGGATAAGAGTGGAAGAATGACCTATAATAGAAATGAAAGACAGAAAGAGAGCACAAGAGAGGGAAACAAAAGAGTGATAGAAAGAGGAAAGAGAGACTATGAAAGAATAGTGAAGTGAAGAAAGAGATGAGTGACCTGTAATAGGAATGAGAGACAGAGAAAGAGGGAGAGACTTGTAAAAGGAATGAAAGAAAGGAAGGGGGAGGAAATGGAAAGAGGGTGAGAGAATGAATGAGAGAAGCAGTGGACAAGGGTGGGACACGTTAAATAGAAATGAAAGATGGAGAGCCATAATGGAAATGAAAGGCTGAAAGAGACAACGAGAGGAGAGAAAGGTTAAGAAAGAGAGAGAATATCAAGCAAGTAATAGAGGCAGAAAAGGGACAAGCAACCTGTGAGAGAGAGAGACAGGGCGAGAGAGAGGGTGAGAGACAGGGCAAGAGAGAGGGAGGGACAAGAGACATATAAAATGGAATGAAATGGTGAGCAAGAGAGTGGGATAGAGAGAGACAGAAAGAGAAAGAGAGAGAAAAGCTGCAGGAGGACTGAAATAGTGGAGAGCTGTATTTAGCCCTCTTGCTCTCTCTTTCTCTCTCTCTTGCATTCTCTCTCTCTCTCTCTCTCTCTCTGCCTTGTTTTAGAGCGATTATTCAAACCCTCCACACTCTGACACAATGAGATCATCTGAGCTGATGACGAAGAATACATTCAACGTTCTAGCATTCTAGGCCAGCAGCTCAGGGAGAACACACTCCAGATCACGGCGAAGACGAGTGAAGCAGCACACGCTACATCCCCATCCCTCTCCCTCTCTCTCTCTCTCTCATGCCTTCTGTTCTTCTTGCTCTATTTGTCTCTCTGCAGTCTTCCTTCACTCTCTCTCTCTGTGTCATGACGTACTTCTTTAAGACTCTGTGTGTGTGTGTGTGTGTGTGTGTGTGTGTAAAGGCTGAGAAGGAGTTGATCAAGGCTCCCAGGTGATGTGTTGCAGGTCTTGGTGATGATGGAGTGTGTTAGAAGGAGAAAGTGTAATACCAATATTTTTATAATCGCTCGCTTCTGTACTTCACTTCCAGTAGCCACAAGATTAAAAATGGAATCAGTGCTTGGCCCCCGAGCTCACATTATGTAACCTGAAACTCGTCTTCCTCGTGTCGGTTTAAAAACCACACTTGCATGATGTTTTGCTGAGACAGAAATAATTGAAAAGCTGTAGAAGCTGGTGTGATTTTGGACCCTACACTACACTTCCATTTCTGATGTAAAAAAACACAGATATGAAAAGAGATGCAGGTGTTCCAGATTCAGGTGACTTTACAAGGGTAGAAACAAAAGACTCTAATCGTGCAGGTCATGCAGACGATTCAGCTCGCAGAAGAGCTTTCCAGTTTCTTGGAGCTTCTGTAATAAAGACACAAAGCGCTTCATAACAATTTCCTCCTAAATGCCAATTCGTTTGAGATCAGTGGCGAGGAGCTCGGTGCCAAATTCAATCTGGGACGTCTTCGGGCTCACAAAGGTGCTGCTGCTCGTCATTTTGTGCCAGCTGTACAGCGCTTGTGTTTCCAAATCAGATCTTTGCAGCCTCTAGCATCTTGGTCAACACTAAATTAGGGGGGGAAATGGGAGGAAAATCCAAAAATAACAAGAACTAACATTTTCCAAAATCAGAAACGGGGGCTAGAGTAAATGTGCTGGCTGGGTTAAGCCCCGCCCTCCTACCTGTCAAACATAAAAAAATAAGTTTCTTTTTTGGTGTCCACATCAGATTATTTCATGTTCATCACTAAATGCTAGTCGATCATCATTATCGAGTTATTGCTAGATTTTAGCTCTCATATCTTAATATTGCAGCCAACCATCTCCAGAAAATCACTTAATATAACAAACGGCTAAGGTAAATGATGCCAGGTTGCACAAAATGTCCTCCAAATGTCCTGATTGAACATAAAAAAGCTATAAGAACTTGCGTCTTGTTTACTTCATCCTCATTGTTTTTTCTGCATGTCAGTCTATAGTCACTCATGTTTTGTTTTGTTTAAAAAAAAAAGGCTTAAATGCTAAAAATAAAAAAAAATAAAAAAAATAAAAATAAAAAAAAGACACCAGATTCCAAGAACAAAATAAATCATCCTAAATGTGCCTCATTATGCAGCTCATGGATTAGCTAGCTCTGGTGCATTAGCTGACTAGCATGAGTGTATTAGCTAGTTAAAGCCTCATATTCCTAGCTGTTTTTACCTCAAAACTACACTTTTCTGCTGTTTCAGCTGAATCTTGTGAGCAAACAGAAAACACAGGCGCAGGATTGTAGTGTTTTGGTGTTGCTGTGTTTTGGCTAAACAAAATGGAGGGCATGCTAATTTTTAAGCAGCGTTCGCTCACAGCAGACTTTTGCCTTGCTATTTTCTTACTGCTGCTTGGTGCCGATCTGAAAAAAACAATTAGCCGTCTGGTGTGCGCTAGGGATTCTCTTCCCCCTAGGATTGTCCTGTTAGCAATGTTAGCACTTCTGTAGCTTTCATTCAGCGTTTCTAATGTATGCTAAAACTAAAAAGCTACAAAATGCGATCATGCTAAATCCTCACAAACATTTGTAGGAATGAGATACTAGCCATACTAGCTACGCTAATTCACACTGCCAGTCGGATTGCTGAATAATACATGGCTTAAGAGATTTCCTCACCTCCATCTTAAGACCTAAAGACCTGTAATGAATCACAGTAATCGAATACAACAGGAATGGAAATATGATTAGCTCGACCGGCTTCTTAATCGCATATCAATGTGGCGTTTATACTGTTGGATTAAAGCGCCGTATGTCTCGCTCCGTCACGGCTGTGGAGGAAGGCGTGCAGCAATTCCTGCCTCGTTGACTAAGTAGGGCACGCTGTTAACGTCTTTCTCTCCTCAGCTCTGGTGTTTATGCACACACGACGCAACGAGGCGCTCTATTTTAGGAACGTCCTCCACGGCGCTAAGCATATGCCTTCATGTTAAATCCTGCCGAGCCAAAAAGGTCATGAAAAAGGAGTTGCTAGGAGTTGCTGTGTTTCACTGTGAATGTTAATGGCTGATATCATGATTCTGTCTCGGCATCGAACACGTCCTCAGGCCAATCGTCCGGCTATTTAACATGATTCTGAAACAGGAAGTCTAAAAGAAAGAGGGCCAAGCATGAAACCAACCAGCAATAACTGATGACAGAGAACTGTGTACATGTAAAAACGTACATGGATTAATGTCACAGAGTCAAATGCTAAATCTACATAGAGTAATCTGTAACATGGTCAAGAACAAGGCAGATTTTAGTGGAATCAAAACCAGAACAAATGAGAAACCATGAAAAAACAACCCTCAGGAATACAAAACACAAGTGGGGCGGGAGAAGCTGTTACAAACAAGAGGCCAGAAAATTGTGAGAAGAAAAAGTATGATCCAGAAGATCCTGTGTCATAGTGGGTTTTTTTTAAGGTAGCCTTGAAAGTAGATAATTAATACAGATCTATAATCATTTTTAATGTTACAAATAGCAACTTTATTATTATTATTATTAGTAGTAGTAGTAGTAGTACTACTACTACTACTACTACTACTACTACTAATAATAATAATAATAATAATACATCTGTCCATTATTTTCAATACGTGAATTTATTCATTCATTTATTTGATTTGCAACTTTTGCGTGTTGTATTTTTATTGTATTATTGTATTATTGTTTTTATTATTATTACTACTACTACTACTACTACTACTACTACTACTAATAATAATAATAATAATAATAATACATTTGTTTATATTGTAAATAATTTGTTTGTTTAAAAATTTTACAAATTACAACTTTAGTATGACGTGCTTTTATGATGATGATGATTATTATTATTTTATTATTACTACAACTACTACTATTATTAACTACTATTATTATTGATAACTTTATTTTGTTTGTTTACTTTTACATATCGCAAATAGCAACTTTAAACCATTATTATTATTTTTAAGATTTACATTTATTTCATTCATTCATTCATCCATTCATACCAAAGCCTGGCCAATTAAAATACAACAATATTCAGATGAATTCGGACAGATCTGACCCTCTCGCCTAATCCTGTCATCAACACACCCCGTGTCAGTAACATTCTCCTGTCTCGGGCTGAAATCATTAACTTTATCGTGTAGGTCAGTGACTCAGATTCATTTATCACCGTAAGAGATGCTGATGTTCCTCGTCCTGCCGGGTTCCGTGTTCCCATGAGATCCTGTAGCGGTGAATCATCAGCGTGAGCGCGTCACACGGGAGCATCACATTGTTCCTGACACTTTGACGTGTCTCTAATTTGGGCTCACGCTGTGAGAGCTACAGCTGTGTTGGCGTCAGAGCCGTGGAGCATAAAATTTCCTGACAAACCCAGGCACATTGTCAGGTTTAGAAAGTGTGAAAACGGTAGCAGTGGCTTTCTTTAGGAAAAAAAAAGAGAGACATCAACCCAGAATGTGAGACATTCCTTGTAGGACAAAGTCTCATGGGATGTAAAGGGAATCTGATCGTCTCTGAGATGGCGACCTTTTTATTTATGTTTCTGTTCTTTCAGATTGCAAGGATGATTTGGACAAAAAAAAAAAGATGACGGCTTGAAAGGGTCTTTTATTCTGCTTTTTGATGGGTAAAAGGGCATCTCCTGCTTGAATAGACGTAGACGGTGAGATGGTGCCAGTGTGGGTGCAATTGGAAGGTCAGCCGCATACATATTCATCTAAATGATACGCCGTCCCAAAAGTCACCGCTCGCCCAGAGCTGCCATCCAACACAACCTCTTCATGTTTGGTAAATGAAATTCTGAATCTGTCTGAATCAAACGCCAGAGTGCTTTCTCCTGAGACAGGGGGCAGAAAACTCACAAAACATGATTCACGGTGGAAAATATAAATAATTTGATGATCAAATAAGAACTTTGTGATTATAAAAGACTCATAGACAGCTTATTTTTAGAGCAGCAAAATATTACCCCCCTCCATTCCCCCAGAGTTAAAAAAAAATATGTTGCAAAAGTGCCTTCTAGGGTGCCCTCACAGTAGATATAACATGATGAATTGCCCTCTTATGTGCCCTTTCAATGAAGAAAATGTGATAAAATGCCCTACTGGCTGCCCTTCAAACGGAAAAACGTGACGAAATGCCCTCTAGGTCGCCCCTATATGTGGGAAAAAGTGATAAAGTGCACTAGAGCGTGGTCTTTCAGTGGAGAATACATGATGCGGTGCCCTATAGGGTTCCTCTGTGTGTAAGCAAACGTAATGACGTGCCTTCTAGAGTGCTCTTAGAGTGGAGAATATGTGATGCAGGTCCCTATAGGCTGCCTTACATGCAAGAAAACGTGATGAGGTGCCCTCAAGTGTTTACCTATATGCAAGGAAACATACTGGAGCATCACATAGGGTGCTGCTATGTGTAAGAAAACATGATGAAATGCAAAGTTCCCTCTAGGATGCCGTTTTAGTTCTCCTACATGCAGAAAAACACGATGATGTGCCCTCTAGGGTGCAATTCCAGTGGAGACAAAGAGACGCAAAGCCCTGTAGGCTCCCTACAAGCAAGGAAATGAGATGACATGCCCTCTAGGCGCTCCTACGTGTGAGAAAATTGGCGTAGAAGAAACATGAGTTAATGCCCTCCAGGTGGCCCTGATTTTTTTCCTCACGACATATAGGAGGTGCCCTTTTGATTTTTTTTGCCCCTGCCTCTCAGACAGCCTTGTATAAAACATATATGCCAACATGTTGGTCAAGCCCCAGGTGCATTTAATTTGCCTTTAACAAAGAATATACAACAAAGACATGGTTTTAATTCTCTCTGTACGCTCTGGTTTTGTTCACGGTCGAGCGAGCGTACCTGGAACTGCATCCGCCCTGATAACCGCCATTTTTATCAACGCAGCTTTTACCCCTCAGGCTGAAAGCGTGTGATCTGTTCCGTTTTGCTTCACAAAGCAGAGGCTCACTATCAGACTCCAGCACCACCGAAATCCTGAGATTAGGGAAAGCTCCATCTCTGTCCGGGGGCGGATCTCGGAAACGTCTGCTTTTTCATGGATTAACTAAAGCCCAGGCTCAACACACTTCCTCGCCTCTGCCTCACCTCTGCCTCACCTCTGCGTAATCACGGGGTCGAAAGGTCAAGCTCTTGGTGTGATGCTATGGGATAAGTCATGAGAGCCACAGGGCTGAGCTCAGGCAGGTGTGAAGGTGTTAACAGGGCGTCAGGGAGATAAATACACACTTACCCTGCTCGGGAGACATCATAACGAGGAGCTGTGTTTGAACGAGGCTGAAGGGCTACATTTTAATACCAACTCTGCATTCTGATTGGTCAGGTGTTGATCAGTTTTCTTTAACAGCAGCTCTGACACTAGTGCAGTTGCACATCAGAGGTTTATATAAATGTGAAGGTTTGAATACGTTATCGTTTCTATAGTAACAGCTTGTGCAGCTATACAGAACCAAAACCCTAAAAATGCATAGATTGAATATGCATTTTTATTTAACATCTCATGAAAGAGTCTCCAGTGTCAGAGGCAAAGCTGCTTCAGGACAGAGGTGTATTTTGGTGTCATTTTGACAACAAGGATTAAATATGAAGGTCTGAACGACCTCCAAGCTGCGTTAACGTAAAGACGTAAATAGCAAATGAAACACTTTTTTATCACAATTCCGTGATATTCGATTCAAGAACTCTGTAAAATAAAACACGTCATGCTAAAGCATGGCTGTTCTCACACTTCCTGTCACCCTCACCTCTTAAACCACAATTCCACAAGGTTACACACCAGTTCCATGAGGCGCTTGACATCTAAAAATAAAAGATTCCAGAGGGGAAAAAACCTAAAGGCATTGAAGCATTTTCTAAAAACGTCCAATAGTCCGCCCTGATCGTGGCCCGTGCCAATGCTTTCTGGCATTTGGGTGATATTTACAGAGGTCACGCATAATCAGGTGAAAATGAGCGCGTCTCTCTGTCTACCACCATCAAAGAGCGGTACGCTTTATTCCGGCCCGAGCGAGCGGTCAGCGGCTTCCCATCTCAGCCTTTGTAGCCTTTTAATGGTGTTTCAATGACGAGGGAACCGGACGGGTCCCAAGAAATTAGTATTTTAAAGGGTTTGTTCAAATGGCATGAGCACAGCAGGTGGCATAAAACGACACAATGTTGATTTCAACTGGCGTTCTCTAACACATGAGAAAATGTTGCAGCTTGACGTTTATCAGACAAATAAACTGTATAGAAATTGTTCAGTATGTGAGCGAAGCTAATCTGACAGACATCAAGGTTCTTCGTCTCTCATCATCAATCGTTAGCACTGAGCTCTGACCACCGCCTCGCTGTTGATTAGCAAACAAAAACGCTCCTCGTTCTCAATACAAGTGTTAGCTATGTACGTTCTGGTTAAACTAGCAATCCAGCTAGCTAGCATAATCAAAAGGACGATAACAGAAGTACGACATTTCAACACTTTCTCTTCACCCCTCAAAAAATTTCATCCTGGAACTGAAATGAGGTGAATATGAAGTAGACTGTATCAGTTAACTGCTTATGTAGCTACTCATTATTAAGGCTAACAGTGCTACGCTGATAGCGCTGAATGAATTCTTCAATTTGGAAGTCCTTCATTGTTGAGTCTTCGAAAATATAATCATTTAACCTGCTCGTACGTGCTTCCGTTTTTTTGTAGAACAGTTATGTGCAGGAACAAGGACATGACTTTACAGCTTAGCGTATGAGAAAAGAAACTTAGTTTGATTTATAGCATCAAAATCAGCCATTTTTTTTAAAGAGTGAGCCATTTAAACATCTCATTAACCCATATTTCAATCAAATAGGCTACGGATTACATTCAGCACGTCTACACTATTTGGTTTGGTTATACACTCCTTATTCCATCAAAGTTTATAAACTCAAAACAGCAGGAGAGTTTGGATGTTATATATTAAAGTCTGCTTCTAGTTGGTGCTGAAGTCGAGAAATAAGGAGCTTTAGAGGAGAGAGGAGGGAATCTATCGGCACAGAATTTCCAAGATTAGAGCTCGATTATTTCCCCAGGGATCTCATGAGAAGTGTATGCCCTCCTCAAGGTAACACTGATGTCTGTTTTTCCTTTTTTTTTCTTCTCCCTCGTCTTCTGTCCCCTCCAACTTCTCGAGTCAGCTGTGATTTAGCAAGTTAAGAGCGGGCCAGAGGGGGACAGGGGCTTTGACAGGGAAGCAAATACAGGGCATCCACTGAGGTATCCAGGATTAGCTACCAAACGCAGGGAAAAAAGGGAGTCGGAAAATAAACAGGCCGAGCTGGAACACCGTCAGACGACAAAGTCTTAAAGCTTAGAGAGATGCAAACACCGGCTGCTCTGAGGCTTAGTCAGCTCGGGATGCAGCTTGTTTATCCAGTGACAAAGCGAGGACTGGAGCCGGATTCGGCGTGGCCTCAACTATTCCTCAGCCTCATGCATGTTTTTAAGGCCCTTTAGAGAAATTTAGACTGCCAACTTTCAGACTGTCTGCGTGGCCCTTTTATTATTTGGAGAACTGCTGTATCAGAGAAATTTCAAGAAGGTCTGGGAAAGGAAGTTTAAGCAACTGCGGATAGGAAAAAACTGGGAGAAAAAAATTCCAAGAAAGGGAGTCTAAACAGGGAAGTCTGGGAAAGGAATTCCTAGAAAGGGAGTCTAAACAGGGAAGTCTGGGAAAGGAAAGCCAAGAAAGGGAGTCTAAACAGGGAAGTCTGGGAAAGTAATTCCAAGAAAGGGAGTCTAAACAGGGAAGACTGGGAAATGAATTCCAAGAAAGGGAGTCTAAACAGGGAAGTCTGGGAAAGGAATTCCAAGAAAGGGAGTCTAAACAGGGAAGTCTGGGAAATGAATTCCAAGAAAGGGAGTCTAAACAGGGAAGTCTGGGAAAGGAATTCCAAGAAAGGAAGTCTAAACAGGGAAGTCTGGGAAAGGAATTCCAAGAAAGGGAGTCTAAACAGGGAAGTCTGGGAAAGGAAGTCTAAGAAGGGGGGACTGGAAAGGAAATCTAAGACGGGAATTATAATGACAGAACTATAGGCAGAGAAGTCTGGGAAATTAAGTCTAAGAAAGGAAGTCTAAGCAGGGAAGTCTGGGAACAGAATTTAAAAAAAGAAAATGTAAGAAAGGAAGTCTCAGAAGGGATGAATGAAAAAGGAAGTCTAAGAAAGAAGTCTAAGAAAGTGTAAGAAGAGGGGCATGGGAAAGGAATTTTAAGAAAGGAAGTCTAAGAAGGTATTTCATAGAAAGAAAGCTTTAGAAAAGACGTCTGGGAAAGGAAATCTAAGAATGGACATCTGGAGAAAGAATTTAGAAGAAAGTTTAAAAATGAAGTATAAGAAGGGAAGTTTGGGAAAGACAGCGTGGTAAGGAGTTCAAAGAAAGCAATTCTGTGACGGTAAAGGCAAAGGAGGAATTCTAAGGAGAACTAAGGAGGGAAGTCTGGGAGAGGAAGAAGATCAAGAAAGGAAGTCTAAGAACAGCATTAGCGCTCATTAGCATTGCAACATAACTTTAGTTTTTTTCACATTCTGACTGCAGAAAGCGATTTAGCCAGCTAAAGTACACATGTGATAATCAGGCGTCCTATCCGTGACAATCCGTGTGTGTTATTTCTTATTCCTCGAATCCTAATCTGCTCCGAGTATGGCCTGGTGCTGAGACGGGCTTTTAAACTGCTATGGTGAAATCCGTTTACGTGATGGTGTGGATTTGTGTAATCACGGCACTCAGCCGGGAGATTATGCTTGTCATTAAACCGAAGCGCTCAGAGGTAGTGCCTTGTAAAAGGAAGGAAGGTGCCGGTGATATTTTTTAAACATTTTTAAATAAAAAAGCACTTAACGCATGGTTTATTATGTATTTAATTTATTTCAGTACGTAGGCTGAGGTTATAATCAAAACAATTAAAATGTACTGGTAAATATGAAGTAAATTTTACTCTCAGTAAAATGGTAGAAAAATAACTATTTATAAACAAGTATTGCATTGTTTACTAATTACAGATGGGTTATAAATCTTTGTTGCTGTATTAATAAACGTTCATAATAAGCAATTTCAAATGAAATAACAGAACGATATGGTTAGGCTCTGCGCTGTACAATAGGTTTATATAGATTTATAATGGAAACCGTGCTATAAAGCAAAATATGAATGAAATCCTTGAGAACTTTAACTTTAATTCATTTATAAAGCACTTTAAAACAACACAGTTGACCAAAGTGCTGTACACAGGCATAAAGAAAAGAGAAAGAACAAATAAAACAATAAAAACAAAAAGACAATAAAACGGTAAAACAGGAAAGGCCAACATCTCGGACAGATTTAAAAGCCAAAGAGAAAAAATGAGTCTTAAGAGAGGTCTTAAGAACTAGATGGAGATCCCACACTCTTCCCATCTGCCTCCTCGACGGCCTCTTAATATTCAAACGCACCGCTGTCCACTCACCATTACGGACGATTTACGGACATGACACTGAGCTCCGTGGCTCGTCACCTGCTCCAGATGGGCGCTGAACATCCGTGCCAGGATTTTAAAACTCCAGCTCACGGCTCCTGAACAAACGGCGACGATCCCATCTGCCACGGAGGAGACAGAACACGGGTCAGCCACCGTCCTTAGAACAGGGGTTTCCGAAGACACCGGGTCGACAGTTCTCTCCGCTCCAAATGCAAGAACCCTGCTAACGTGTGACAGGACGATGATCCTCCATGTCTCAGGACTGGAAAAGCAACGGGTCGGTAAAGTGATGAAATAAATGTCAAGCAGCTTCACGCTCTTGTGTTTGAGTTGATCTTGTGCCCTGATGATCTGGGATCATATTACAGAACTACAGAAGACTGTGAAATCCTCTCTTATCCGTTTAGTCTCCATGACGATCTCGTTTAGGACGACAGCTTTTACAGAATTACATTTCCCAAGCTCATGATCTTCACTCCTGATAGAGAAAGAGGATTACTGAATGAAGTGGCCCAAAATCCATAAAAAAAGTCTCCCAACTTCAGTATGACACCAAATCAAAGTTTTTTTCTCCCTAATTAAACAGATCAGCATATGAATCTGGAATCAGTTGTGTAGGTGTTTTGAACCTGGAAGATGAAATCTTTCATCTTGATCTTCTCAGTTGAAAGACGTGCCGACTCAGCACCCTCACGTTCTGTCGCGGAGAATGTTTTCAGTTCGAACTGTATTGAGAAATAAAATCTATCAGTGCGTTCAAATTAGCAAAGGTTAGACATGGACGTACTGAAAAAGTTCAAAACAACTCTTTCGGAAAAAGAAAAAACAATTTTGGCCTAAAAAAATTTCATTGTCTATAACCAGGTTGAAATCTGACGCTTTAGGAAATAAACATTCAAACACTTTGCGTAGCATGAACAATGAAAATGTCGGCCATGTGCGAATGTAAACCAACAAGCTGCAAAAGGATTGTATGAAAAATCTGCTGTTTTTACTGGTTGCTGCATATTAATGCAGAATTGTCTACAAATCCACCATCCAGCTGAGTTTAAACCGCCGCTGCCAACAAGCAGCTCCCGACTGCACAGGTGGTAATATTATCTCGCTAATATTCTACCGCACTCTCCTCACACCTGATACAGTAGAAATGCAAGTTTTCCTGTTTTTTTTTATGCAAATGTTTCTGAATGATTAAATCGTTCATCTTTTTAACGTAAAAGCACGGGCAACTGGGGAAACATCAATATGACAGGAAGGAATTTCTTTTATAATCTGAGCTAGCGATATGGTTTAGTTAGCATGTCTCAACTTGATGCTAGATTTTTGCATTCTCATTCTCCAACTGAGTTTTAGATTAAATTAAGAAAAGTTGTTGGAGCGAATGACTCGATTTCAATCCCGTGTTTGTGCTTTTGCTGTGTTTTGGAACTGCCATGCAATCTGCATCATGATTCCTGCTGGAAAAGAAACTGGGAATTTCTCATTTTTGGTCTAGAAATTTGGTTAGAAACGTGATGAGGTAAAACGCTGCAATGGGGGAATCTGTTTAGCCCAACATGAACACTAAAAGCTCCATTATAACAGCAAAAAGCGCAAAAAAAACTAAAATAATAAGACCCAAGAATAAGTGTCGAGGACATAGTGAGCACAGGCTAGTGGTGTTCAGGTGTAAAAACAGAAAGAGCAAAATGAATTCGAGGGAAAAAAATGTCGTTCCTTGCCAAGTTGTAAGTATTTTATTTGAAGCAAAATAGACATTTTCTATGCAGCCCGTCTCAGCGGCTCTTTCTAACTCAATAACAGGTCATTTACATCACAGATGTAGGTTTCACTCAAAGGTTAAGCGCACATATGCTCAGTTTGCCCAGAGGCTGGAACAGAGAAGCATAGAAAAGGAAAGAGGAGAGCGTGTGATTTAATAACGTATCTGTTTAATTTCATTCGAACATCGACGTGGCATTAAAGTGAGCCGAAATGGACGGATTTGTTTTGGTTCCGGTTTTACGAGCACGAAGACTGCATTGGATTCACATCATTGTAGCTACAATACAACATCTCTGAGGACGTGGTTTATTAATCATGACACACACAGCGCTGCTGAATTCTGGATTCTGATTGGTCAGAAGGCGCCGATTCATTTTCTGTAACAGCAGCTCAGCTCTGTAATAATGGATAATAGGCAGAATAAAACACTTCGTGTGATGCTATTATGAGAAACTCATCAACTTCAGAGTGGATGTACGGATGTGCGTGTGCATCTAGCTTGGCAAAAAGATCCCAAAAATGCATCACGACGTTCAGGAAAGGTTTTAATAAAACCCATAAGGTTTCCTCTGCGCCGGGAGTTCATTATTTTGTAATCTTCACAGTTTCCCGCTCGTTGCCTTCATCTCTGCTCCGTGTTTCAGTCTTTAGTGCTCATCACGGACAATAAGCTCTTTAATTTATCGCAGTCCGGTGTTGCAGGTTCACTGATCAGCACTTCTCGTGATCTACGGGAAAAACCCACAGGATCTACAGAAGCCCGGCAGAAAAATCCCTTAAGCCGTGATGGAGGCAAGCCGGCGAGAACAAACGAGAGCCGACGCGCCAGTAAAAGCTTAGAGGAAAATCCTGAGAGCCGTCCACTTTATGAAAACATCCGCGCTGCAAAAGTGGCCCTCGTTTTACAGCAACACTGGAGCAGCAACGAAACAGCGACTCATTCTAAAGCCACGTAAAGCCACGAGCTTGCGTCCTCGTTTCAGGTCTGATCGCGATCCGAGCTGACTTTGCAAATAATGTGGTGTGATGAAGCAGAGTTAGAGTTACGACCCCGATGTTGATGATTTTCCTGTAACAGCATGCCCTGTGTGACGAGTTTTACTGCTCTCGCACCATGATTTAAATTTTTTAGTTGAAGGATCACACTATCCATTTCTAGTTACATTCAACGTTAGAGCTTTACCTTTCCAGCGCGCTGACACCAGAGACTCCTTCCATAAATGTTAAATAAAGATCTCCTTACAGAAAATGTCACCCTATAAGCGATTACACACATTTTTTAAATAAGTCCCTGTGCACGAGCCGTAACTCCAGAAAACTATAGCTACACTACAAGAAGGAGAATTTTTTTGTTGTTGGTGGTGTAATTACTCTTTAATTACTGAAAGATGCAAACCGCACTAGGCCCAGTGAGCTAATTAGCTTAAACACACAAACCCGTAAATCTTAGAGGTTGGAGATGATATCTTGGCCTGAAAGAGCGTCTTAATCCTAAAGACGCGCTCTGTTTGTCGTAGAAGGAACCCTCGCTAAGCGCGAGCTAATTTAGCAGCGCTGATATTCCTCTAGAATTCGGCGCTGTAGCAATTGATTAAAAGCTCATCAGGAGTTTTATGTGCACGTACTTGGTCACTGAAACGAGGTGCTACATCAGCTCAGATGGAAAAACTAATTACAGTCCTGGTTTCAATTACTTGACGTTTGCAAAGTTTCCAGGCTCGTTTATTAGGAAACGTCCGGTTCATTTCGGGCCGCAAATGTTTTTTTCTCCGGCGGCGCGCAATTATTCTTTATTCCAGCATTTTCCCAGCCTGACATTTCCCTAATGTTACACTAATGTCCAGATCATTTCTCAGGTGATACCTGGGCCGTGCTGTAAATTACGGCCCGAAAAAACGAACAAGCCGCGAGTCGCTCGAGTCGGCGAAGTCGGCTGACATTTAAAGAGCAGCCAGGCGTGGAGACAATGCAGACAGAGGGGCCTTTCAGGCACGTGTGAGGGACAAGCTAATTATTTTCCATCGCAGAGTGATTGCGTCGGTTTAAAGCGCCGGGAAATTAGTGAGCAAAGCCACAATTCAAAATCCATCAAGACTGGTTTTTAAACTGCGCCATCGCCAGCCTCCGGTTTATTTCTGGGTGAGAGAAAAGGCAGCTTGTGTTTGCATTTTTCTTCCTGTTGGGAATCTCATTTTTCAGACTAGCTACCAAATATTCATGGGAAAAAAACCGACACTACGGAACACTTCAGTGTGAACACACGGGAAGGATTCCTGGTTAACGTGTGTACTCTGGAATTCTGAACGAAACACTGGGATCAGCGGGAATGGGAATACATTCCAGGTTTATTATTGGCGCAATTATTCATGCACTAACGGCGATTTTTTTTTTTTCATCTTAATCTGCTCAATAATCGCTGACATTCTACATCCGGGTCATTCCTTCATTTTAGTCGAAAAATGATGAACGGACATACAAGAACGTTTTTTTTTTTATATTTCTGGTTCGAAAGCGTTTTTAAACATCCCGGCGGTGTATAAGATGTCGTTTTGCACTTTTCCCTCACAGTCATCGATCCTCAGAACAAAAGCAGAATGCTGTAATCAAAAGCGAGGCTTCATGCTGTTGTAAGGAAAACTTGTATACAGTGGGAAAATAAGGTGCTGTCTCAGGGGAATACTTCCAGACGTTTTCCGGATTTGGACTCCGGATTTGGCAGGCTGTTATCGGGAATCCCCTCAGGTGTAATATTCCGCTGACTGATCGTTCTCCCAGGAGGTCGTCCGATTTTGCAGAGGTGATATCTGGCACGCTTTGACATCGAGCCAAACTTCAAGTGAACGGACAGAGAGAGAGAGAGAGAGAGAAAGATGCCAGCAGTGAAGGAAAGATGAACGTGTCTTGCATTTGAAAACAGTTCCAGTGCAGTGCTTTGTGCTTAACCAGCAAAAAAAATGTTTTAAAGTGCTGTGGCTTTGGACAGCTCCAAATATGGACCTGAGCGTATAGAAATGGAAGGAAGACGAACCGCTCGGTAACACACATTTAATGCTTTCATTACACATATTCTCCTCCGAGGAGAGGAGGTCATTTTGCTTGTGTCAGTTTTTCTTCCGTCTTGCTTCGGTGATATTTTTAGGAATAAATTTCGCATGAGGAAAATGGAGGTTGGAGAGTGTCTTCAGTCAAGACGCTAGGCACGCTCGACGCCCGGCTTCACCTCTGAAAATGTAAAACCTGCCCGAGGCATGAAGATGAGCTCAGCAGCGATCAGATCGGTTTGCTCGTCACGTTATGATACATAACAGCAGCGCTTTATAGTGGAGTCCTCTCACCTTAACTCACATTATTTCCATTTATATTCATCTTAGCTAAGAGCAACAAACCGTGAATGTTTTTACAACTGTTCATCTTTTCCAACAAGGCCTGATAGAATATTTATCAAGAGATATTTTTGAGAACGTCTTTTCCTTGAAATCTCGACAGTGATTAACATTTTGTCAAGACGAAATACAGAGCGGCGGCGAGGAGAAGTGTGCCAAAAAAAAGAAGAAATGCATTTTAATCTAATTTTACGATCATGGTTTCACTATGACTAACTGGGACACCGTGACGACCCTGTTCCCATGGCGACGAGCCTGTTCCCAGTTTCTTGTTATCTGACTGTGTGCACCTGTTTTGTGTTAGTAATATGAATAATTTCTCTCTCTATATATATCCTGTTTTTTCTTTGTTTCATCACAAAGTCATGACCATTTTTATTCCCTTATGTCCAATCGTTAGTTTCCTTTTTGTTTTACGAGCCCTGCGTCTAAAATACTTCCTGGTCGTCTCCGTCTCCACTTTGCCTTGTTTTTTTTCCGTTTATGAATCGGCCTGTAGCAGTAAGTTGGATCTGATTCAACTGTTTGTTTAATCCGTGATTAAAAATTCACACAAAAATTCCTCAATGTTCTGAATTTTGCTAATTAATGACAACAAAGACATTTTCATTAGCGTTGTTTTTATTGAACGACATAATGGCCTTGATTATACTGATTGATGATATGATCACTGGTTGATTACTTGGGTTATTTTCTTTATTATTATTATTTTTTAAATGAATGAATAGTTGTAGTTTCTTTGTTACAATGCACAGAATCTAGGACACGGTCTCAAATCTTTTTTTTTTTTTACTACATTTTTGTTTATCTTTTATTTCTACACTTCAGTATGTTTAATGCTCGTCCCTTGACGTCAGGGTGTTCCCGTCACGCTATTTACACGTTTAAATAAAGACACAAGATCATGTCTGGTAATACACAATAAAGAAAATATACAGTAAAGTAGAAAATTTCTAACAAACTGAATCCAGAAATCAGTAGAGGCAGAATTACCATTTGCTAAAATAATTTAGCAAAAGCTCGTGTCCCGAGGCAGACGTTTAATTCTGCAAACTCTATCCATTCTTGTTAAGTGTAACATTTTCCTCAAGCACTTCCTAAAGAGCGTTTGGCAAACACTTCACCCTAATGACACCTGCACGTCGCTTCAGGCCACGACTGTAATGAAACATTTACATGACATTTATTTTATATGACGGTTCAATCGCTGATTTTACAGAGGTAGAGATCCAAGAAAGAGTGAGACGGACCTGGAGTCCTGTTCTTGAGCTTTTTTAATAATATAAAGTCAGAAGTCCGGAAGGTAAATGCATTCAGAAAAGTAGAATTGTGATACAGAGATGTGTGGGTTTTTTTTTTTTTTTGTCGTATTAAGAGTACAAAGAGACTGGTGAGGGGACAGGATGTTTATAGCTGCTGTAAAATAATGAGAATCTAACATGAAATGTAACTAAAAATGGATAAAAAGTAAAAACTTCATGTTTCACAAGCAAAAATTAAATGGCTGTCAAACTACTGTGGTATAAGAAGAATAAAACCACAAGAACAATAAAACTGTTGTTTTAATAATCAACTTCCTGTTCAACAGTTAACAGCAACTTTGAGCTCATCAAACCTTCCTGCCGTTGATTATTTTCCTTTAACAGCACAGCACCAAGATTTATGGTGCCTTCAAACGGGGTCGCGTTCACGAGAGAACTCCGTATGAACGCTCCTCTTGTGGCATTCGCGACTTCACAAGTGAAAAATGGTCTGAAAGCTCCGAGTTCACGAGGTGTGACGTGTTTGCTGAAATATTCGGAGGCCATTCGGAGGTAAGTTAATATGTTGTAACTGTAGAGTTTTCTTCGTAATTTAACGTCTTTGTTTTATTACGAGAAAGATATCTGGCCAGCTAGCTCGTTGCACTGTAACTAGCGAACACTCGAATTGATTCGCAGTGTTATTTTAACTATTACTCGCGTAACAGCAGCCAAGCCTGAATAATAATCATCAGAAATAAAGAATAAATCCCGTTTTAGAGTTTTGAGGCCCTGAGGTGTTTATGCGTCAGATTCGGATTTATTCTAGCATGCTAACAGCTAATAATAAACGCTGCACGACTGTGATTCTCTCACACACTACAGTCTGTTCATCACCATCACCATGTTTTATTTTGTTGTTTGGGATTTTAAGTGCGTGTTCAATAACCGCTGGAAATGATTCATGGAATGCAGGAGGCATCCTGCTCGCACCTTCACAGCCGGAGCGTGACAGAGACGAACGCTTCGACTCGACGCCGCCGGCGTCCTCTAACCTCGCTTCCCTCCACGTGGACCGACTGGCACGAGAACACAGCGCTGTAGGCACGGTGTGTAAAAGTTTTGGCACCCGGGGTTTTGTTGAGGACACTGCAGATCATTTCAATTCACAAAAACACAGCCCTCTGTCTCTAACGTGAACCGTTCACCTACACACGAAGTTTTGTTTATTCTTAAAATTGCCTCTCCGTTTTACATAAATAAGATTATGGCGCCAAAAAAAAAGACTATCGGGAATTTAGGCAAACTGTGAAATACCTGAGATTTCCATAATTAAATTATTTCTTTCTATAAACTTGGCAAATTTCAGGCTTGAAACACTTTTTTTTTTTTTTTTTTTTGCTAATTTCGAGCATTTTTTTTTTTTTTTTAAAGAAAAAGCGGGAACCATGCATGAAGACCTTGTACGTGCACCGACATCATGTTTTCATTTTTAAACATAAACATCCGTACGCGTGTCTGTCAAAAGAAAAAAAAAAAAGACATTTTTCACCTTAAAATTTAACTCAAAACTAGTCTTAAGAATAACGCAAGTGAACGTTTATAAGATTCATTATCATGAGTCATTATTAATAAATTGCTAGTTAATGGATCCATTGTACATATAATAAATTAAGATGAAATATAGAAATATAACTAATTGCATTCTGACATAAAAATCTTTCTAGCTCATTGTGCGCTGAGCAAACTTTATAAATAATTTGTTGATTAATTATAGAGCAATATACACGTTAATTAATTGTAACCAAGTTAACGAGTTGTAAATATAACAAATGAATTACCGTAGAATTAATGGTGATTGCAAGGCACTGTATAAAAATATAAACAAACAAACATACATTTTACAGAGGATATACATAAAGTATAAAAATCACACGAAAGTTCAATCTAAATCTAAATATAAGTGTTAATGCAATTGTGGTACTTTAACATGCACTGGTTTTGTGGTGCACTGTGGGTAATATCATACAGCATATAGCATATGATTGACCTTGAACTTGGACAACGCTATGAAACGTCTGACTCTGGCTGAAATGAAATTCTGACTTTTAATTCGAAGCAGAAGGAGATGTTAATCCTCGTCCGTGTTGCTGTATAAACATTCCCAAAGACACGCTGGAGGAGAAGCGTGTCAGCGTCGGGCGTCTCGTCGCGGTGACGGCGAGCGCCTGATACGAGCAGATGGCTCCGGACAGGTCGAGGCTGCGTCCACTTTTATTTAGGAGCAAGGTGACTTCGCTGTCACATGGACGGAAAGTAAACATCATCTGTTGAGTCACTGACCTGAAAATACATCAGGACTTCCTTCCTACTCTGTCGATAATAAATAAGTTACTATGAGCTGTATAATAATCCGGATTAAGCGAGACCCCTGCTTTAGGCGCGTGAGGTCAGAGCGACCTAAAATACTCAGATCTCCTTTTCAGGGCTGGTAAAAATAGCGCAGCGAGAAACCACTCGACGTGATGCCGTGACCTATTTGAGAAGCAGACTGGAGGAGACTGCAGCAGCTACACACTTATAGTGGTTGTTTTTTTCTTTTTTTAACAACTTTAATGTTTCTTTTGCAGGTTAGCATTTTTGTTTTCCTCACTTTCTAACGCACCCGCAGCGTTTAATAGTTTTGAATAGCCGAATTAATTTTCTATAACGAGCAGCTCTGATAGCACTGCAGCTGCAAGTCACAGTCACGGTTCTGAATAAACACGTTATCGTTTCTATGGCAACATAAACAATCAAAAGTGGTCGAATGTTTCTGGGAAGAGTTGTTTATTTAGCACCGACGGAAGGAGTCTCCAGTGTCAGCGCGTCGTCACGGTCAGAAGTAAAGCTGTAGGTTTTATTATGACATTTTGGCAACAGTCGGAGGAAATTATTTTACGGGCAAGGATTGCGTCTTTTACTTTGAGAGGGAGAGGCTGGTGAGGGATTGAGCGTTTATAGCTGCTGTAACGCTAGTGAGAACAGGAACCAACTCGTTTCGCGGATGTTCGACAACATTAAATGCAGCTATAGAAAGTATGACGTGCTGTTATTTAACAAACAAAAATTGTAATCGTTTGCAGATTGTTGGGGCACTGAATAACTTCATAGCGAGAAAATATTGTTGGGTTTTTTTTGTTTTTCTTTTAACAGAAAGACACAAACTGAAAAGTAAACACAACTTTTAGTGAGATACTTTACTGAATTAGCAGTTTTGTAGCTTTATATAGAAGATCTAATCTGCACACGTGCACAGTGTTGTGATCAGGAGTGTGAGGATTGCGATATTAGTGAAAATTCCCAGAGAAACACGCCAGACTGCACCTAGATCTTATTTATATTCTGAAAGCGTGCTTCCTAAAACCTAAACCACTTTCTCATTCTGGAGACAGAAAAGCTTTTCTGAATTCACTGCTGCAGAACTCCTGGAGGAGACTTGCACTCGTTTTCCATCTGTTTTTACTCTGAAAAGTGCCGCATCAGCCCAATCTGGTGTTCAGCAACAGGAACTGCACTCCAGCGTCAGGCTTCCAGAAAACCTTTCCTTAAAACTTAAACAATGTTAAGTCCATGGACTCTCTCTCTCTCTCTCTCTCTCTCTCTCTCTCTTTTTTCTGGAAGGGACGCAGATTCGATTGGCACATCACTGCTTTCGAAGAATATAAAAAGGGAGAATATCATCAAGAGCACTTGAGAGATTACTGTGGGACTGGCCTTATAATCCAGCTTACTATTATTTTATTTTATTTTTTTTATTTATTGCGATATTTTCTAACTAATTCAGCCCCAAGTTTTCCCAAAAATATTAACAACTAGTACTAGTACTATTATTTAATCAACCATGACCCTGACCAAAGGACCACAGAACATTCAAATCATATCAATTAATAAGTAAATCAATAAATAAATGAATAAATAAATAAATAGGTGGTGTATATTCGAGCGTGAGACTCGGGCCCAACGGAGCCGCTCCTGATTGCCGTGTACGTGACGGCTGCAGATTGGTGAGCGAGGTCTGAAGGATGTTTTGCGGTGAATCTGCAGGATTAGAGATGTGAGAGGAGCAGGAGGAGGATAAATCGGTCACGACATCATGGACGCCAGAAACCGGTTTCTCTCTAAACATCACTGCCAGGTCTCTAATCTCAGCTGGATGACGGAGAAGATGATTTTACCAGAATTACCAGTCCTTGCTAGTATTGGCTAACTGACTAGCCTAGCTTGGGCATTACATTCGATTTATCATCATCAGTAATAAACCTGTAGCTGATATTTCCTATAACAGCACGGGGACGCGTCACTGTGTGTATCACGCCGCTAAGTCTGCGTTTGTGACACAAAATTACAATTCTAGCAACGTTCCGTTCCTCTGAGACCGTTACAACGCTAGCTACGGGCTGTCCGTCGATCTGCGCGTTACCATGGCAACACGCAACGTTATCCAGCAGTGGCTTCTTTGATAATGATTTTCATTTTCAAATAAACAAAATGTTTGGCCATGTTGTGTCTGAAATGTCAGTAAGCTACAAGATTCCCTCAAGATTCTCTTGTGTATAGAGCTGTTGTGGAAAATAATTTCACACTTGCGTTCCTGCTGCTGGAGTAAAGATCAGTAGGCTACAGCTGCGATGAGGTGACGAACGGGTTTGGATCAGAGCTCAGGAAGTACCAGTCTGAGTAGAATTTTTCGTATGCAGGTCAATATTAAAGCTTAATATCCATCCATCCATCCATCCATTATCTATAGCGCTTTATCCATCTGGGTCGCGGGGAAGCTGGAGCCAATCCCAGCATCTTAGTACTAGTAGATTAGACATCTCAGAAAGGCACCCTAGGTGACTCAAACCCGGGACCTTCTAGCGGTGAGGCAACAGTGCTAACCACCGCACCACCATGCCGCCCTTAAAGCTTAATATCGCAAATAAAATATTTACGAATTCTATACTGTTTTTTACCGTTGAATACTTTTGTGTGATTTATGAACAATAGCAAACGCTAATGATGGGAAAATGTACGGAACACTAAATCACTGTACTGTATGCTGCCGATGTTACTGAAATGTTCACACAAGCGTCGAGACGCAGAGCAAGGTCATGCAGCTGCAGAGGAAATCAGACTGTCCAATTTCTGATAGCTTGTTTTCCTTATAAATAATAAACCACGCTAGCGACAAAGCGATTTCCCACATCTCCTGATTTAGTGCCTCTGGCCTGGTGTGGATTATTCTCAGCATCATAAACACACACACACACGGATATGTGCTCATAAATAGTCACGTTGAAGCTGTACGAGACAGTAGTGAAGTGGCATATCGCATGGAATCGACTTGCACATGCTTTATACATCGATAAATGACAACATATAAAACATTAGCGTAAATAACAGACTACAGCAGAATGTACAACAAACATTTATACTCATTAAAGATGAGTCACAGTTATAATATTTAGAGCACATGTGTACTGGAGATGTGCTAAAAAAACTCCTTATTTAATATCATTCATGAATTCTCAAATCTGATTGGTCAGAAGGTTTTGATTATAGCTGCTATAACATAAAAACATGAACTAGCTTTTTGTTCGCAAACGCTCGATGACGATAAAACCTAAACTATGTTTAGAAAAGTCAATATTGTGCTCTTTAATTGTAAAAAATATATATATATAACTTTTCTGGAAGAAGAAGAATAAAACGCTTGGGGGCATGCAGTTACAAGAAAACAATCAACTCTGGAGTGGTAACTGTAACTTCGCTGATTTAGTATCACTGTTATGACACTTACAGCTTGATGCAAAAATATTAAAATATTAAACGCTTCATGATTTAGTTATAATGCGGCCGCTGATGATTCGAACGTTATCCTCAGAATCTGGGTTAAAGTTCTTTCAGCGGTTCTCTTACATCATTAATTATTAGGTGTTGTGTGTCTAATCCGGCGTAGCCGTAGGATCGGGACGTGATCCGAACTCTCGTCCGGCTGCTACTTCACGCCAGTTTGATCGAATTCTCTGCAGCCCAAAATAAAATGATGATGAGAGATGCTGCATTATTAATAAATCCTGTACATCGGCGCGCTACAGCGGGTTTCTTTCTCAGACAGAAGCGGACAGAAGGACTTCTCCACAGAGCGTCTGTCAGCATTCAGGAGCTGCCAAATGGCTCTTCATTTCAGAAAAGACTCTTTTATCCACACGCTAATCTGCCTATTTAGTTCATGTTTCATCGAAGGTTCTTGGAACCTGGAAACGTCAAATATGATCAAACTGAACAACGAACTAGCATGGACCTGATCTTACGAGAAAATGGGAAACTACAAAACATGAAATTATATAGCTAGCTGGCTAACTAATAGTACTACGGAATAAAGCTTACTAATAGAAGAGGTTTTGATTCATTATTAATGCCAAATACAGCGTGCAATACTTCACGTGTCTTGATTAGCTCATTATAAATGCTAATTAACCAGATGTACAAAGCAAGATTCATGTTTAGAATGTGTTATAAACACTACGTACATTTATTAATTCATTACCAGCATTGCTATAAACTGTAAAGCATTTACAAAAAGTCATTAAAGACAACGGGTCGTGTTTCAGACGTAATTCTGAAAGTTATGTCAATGTTTACTTAAGGAAAGTTCCTCGTATTCAGAGTCGAGTTACGCACTTGCTTAATTTTCTTGCTTAATAATCAGAATTTCGACTATGCAAATTACCTGCGTGTAGTTCACGCCAGATTTTTCCTTGTTGCTGTTGCGGAGCTCGTGTACCAGTAAACCGGGTAAACCCTGCGACAATTAAACTCGCCCATATGGACCATAACTTGCTGTGCGAATTCATCACAAAAGCAGAATCCAGTAAATTACGACACACTTATTATAAGATACTGCATATGTGCTGGTTTTTTAATAAGGCCCAGAAACTCCGCTTCCACTTCAGCAGCTTTTACGTTATTTGTAACCTAAATTGTTCAACAACTGAGTCATACGAAGGTCTCGGGAAAAATATCCCACCGGCCAGATTTTATCATCCCCCAGGTCAGCTTGAGCCTTTCCTCCGAATCTTTATTTATATAATTACGTCAATGTGCAGAGCTGCAGTTTCTGGTGGAAAGTTCAGACTTTTTAAACTGCAATCTTAGCAAGGGGCCCATTATAATGCGCGTCAGGAGGAAAGGAATGCCGTCTCATTTGTAGGGACAAAAAAAAACAACAACCAAAATCGCTGCTTTTGCAACTCGGACTTTTTTTTCCTACGTCCTTTAGCATGCCCTTCTTTCAGTAAAGAAATCTAATAAAGGTCATTCAGAATAATTAATGTATTATTATGTTAATATGGCTGTGCTTGGAGAATTGATGAAGTGGGAATAATATCTTTTAAAGAAACAAGAATAAGCCACACACAAGTGCATAAAATGCTTGGTTTGCATTTACACAGATGAGCTACGGGTTTGTGAAAGCAATTACGTGGTAAATGGATTTGAGATTAATACCATAACCTGTGCCTGCAGGGAGCACACAATTAGTTCGGCAGCGAAAGACAATAAAAGGCCGTGTCTCATTTTAAATACAAGCGCAAACACTGATATCGGCTTTATAGGCTTTTAAAGATGATTAATAATCAAACATGAAACAGGAAATGTCAAACGTTTGAACAAGATGAGTTATATAACCTACTTAATTTACATTGCTAGCCTTCCTCCACACACACAGACACACACACACACATACTGTACATACACGGAGGCCATGACGCAGGGAGGTGGCGACGATCGAATATGTTCACGTGCATGACGTGGGTCAAGGGGTGAGATCGGAACGCTTCACTTCATTCCACACATCTGATGTGTGCAGTGTTTAAGGTCTGTGCATGTTTGTACAGCAATCGACTGTAAAAATAGTTTTCTAAAATAGTCATGAGGTGTCAGGTCATGTCACGTCAGAGGAGGTAGACGGGTGGTTCCATGTGAAGTCGCTGTGGGGGGGGAGAAGGTCAGTGTTTGATGAGTGTGAGTGGATGGATCATTTCGTGTCAAATGACTTGAGGAGGACGGGTCACTCCGTGTTAAATCAATGATGGAGGGAGCTTAATTGGTCGCTCCATTTCATATCGGTGTAGGCCGACGGGTTGATCCGTGTCCAATCATCATGGTTGAGAAGATCCACAGTGGATCAGTCTGCGTAGATGAACTCTATGTCGTATTAGTGAGGGTATATCATATATTAATATAGATCGACAGGACGGAGCAGACGGGGTAGTTATTTAATTTCCAAATCTTTGGGATAGATTGGACAAATCTCACCGGGTGGGTGTGGCAAGTCATGTCCAACAATTTGATTAGACAAAACACACCATTTCCAATCATTCTGGGATGATGTTGCATGCCACGTCCCAACACTCTGGGAAGATGGGACACTTCACGTCCAGTCATTGTGGGCTGTTGTGACAAACGTTCTACATCATGTCCAAACACTCTAGGAAGATTGGATGTGCCAGGCCTAATCATGCCTGGGTAGATGGGGCATGTCCGCTCTGATCAGCATGGGTAAATGGGCCACGCCTTGTCCAAACATCTGGGTAGATTGGACAGCTCTCTCTGGGTAGATGAGAGAAAGGCGTGTTCTGTCATTCTGGATAGATGGAACACTACATGTCCATACAGGTTCAAGGTTCAGTAAATATGAATGATTTGAATGGTTTAGTCATTATTCCCAGTAAACACACTGCACATTCTGCTAATCACGGGGTGTGTTAGTTCACACAGTTAATGTAGCACGCATATGTGAAAGGCCAGGAAGTTCATAGTGGGCTCTGAGTGGAACTGTCCGAGTCGACTGCGACTGAAACATGAATTTTACAACTATTACAGCTATGGAAATCACAGGCTCTGTTATGTAATGTTTTTCATACGGCCTCCGTCTCTGCTTGAAGCTAGGAAGTGGGATTCATTCGTATAAAAAAAAAACGTGCCTGGTCTGGTGTAATAGCCGACGCACAAACTTACAACCCTCAATTAACGGGCCGCACTAATGTGACACACAATAACAGCCTCCGAGTGTCCACATGCAGCGATACTGTTTCACAGCAAGTAATTAACACACACTCACAACTAATTGATAACGGGGTCTACGTGCCATTCGGTTACCCACGGCGCTAATTCTGGCTCTGCTGAATAAAAGAGAGAGAGAGAGAAATGGAGCCATACTGAGTAATTAAGCGCTGCGACATTATGAGCGTTCTTATTTCATTATTTACTAAAAATGAACCCTGTTAGAACAGCATTTATAAATAACACGCTAACACCAGAATGCTATCTTAAAGGGATACTTCACTCTATGCGCTGCCTCTTTAGTCTGTACCTGATTAGCACACAGATACTGATATCAATAAATACTGGAATAAGTATCAATTGATCACGGTCATCAAGAAACATTTTATTTCACTCTGATTATGTTTAAATAATGGCCGTGAAGAGCGCACATGCTACTATTATCATGTTAGCAAGCTAGCTAAAGATGTAAATGAAATGCGTTAGCTAGCTACATTAGTTAGCTAGAGCGCGAGTAGCACTTGAGAGATAAGATTTTATAAAAGTGTTTACACTGCATCCGAGTTCCTTGTTATCGATGACCGCTAGCGGCTAATCGCCGAGATCGACGTACTGGAACATGAGTGAGTCTGTTGACATTTCTCACACCTAGCCAGCGTTTGTTGCTAGCGGTGAACCTTTCACCTTTTATAATTGTATTTGAGAAAGACGCTGGACGTTTTCTGCTCTTGATCTTTTCACAGAGCACAGTTTGTGACCTGCTTTGACTGCTTTCGTTCATCGTGAGATCGCTGTAGCGTAGCAACGCGCACAAGGCCTAGATCACATAGCATCACATGGTACCTGCGCATTTATTACGTAGGAGTAAAGGAGCAAGGGCTCGGAAAGATCCCCGATACCTGGCCAAGTATCGCAGAGTTGCTGGTGATCGGTAATGGTACGGTTCAGCACCTGGTTTTCTGTCCACTTTTGTCCCAACCAGCTAGCAAGGCTCTGAATGCCGACACCACCAGATTTCCAATTTACACAGCTGTCTAAAATATTACCGAGCGTATTAGAGGTGTGTACACGGTTCTACTCGAGCCACAGTGAGGCGGTTTTGTGGCCAAGTGGCCGATTTCACAGCATTTAAATTTGCGAGTGCGAGCGAATATCGTTCCAGCTGATGTCAGATCTCTCAGCTCCAGTTCAGCACCATAATCAGACGCCGTCGGTTTGAGTTAAGATCATTTTTCGACACCGTGGAAAGAAGCAGCGAGGAAACGCGAGCGCTGTTTGAGTGTCACACTCCCGGTAAACAGACACGGCCGTCATTAAACGGAGCGTCGTTATTGAACCCGAGCCAGTCTGATACACAGAGGATGGAGCTGAAGGGCAGATTTGTAATCATTGCAACGAAAATGGTGAGAAATGTGCAACTGTTTGGGGAAAAAAATGTGCCGATTAAAGTCCCTAATGGCTTCGAAATGACTCAATTAAAATGAAATGAATCGACTTGGAGCCAATTCTCAATGAGTGTCAATCGAAGAGAAGAATAAACTACAAAGATTGTTCCGGAAAAAAAAAAAGGTTTAAAAATGCATTAGGGTTGAAATGTGTAAGGTTTAATTGGGAACAAATGACTGGAGAATGCTTGATTGATTTTAACTTTATGAGGCGATTTTGCTGAGGTTTTTTTCTCATCCAAGCAATCATGGGCCGAATTCATCAGACCTCCTAGAGCAGGAAATCCGTCATAACTGCTGGAAAAGTCTGAGCCATTTGTGTTTTCTTTCACATCTGGCTAAACAGGGGGAAACGCTTTCTATCTCACACACACACACACACACACACACAATTCTTCTTCTTCTTATTATTATTATTATTATTGTGGTAATTTTCAGTGCAACTTTCAGCTAATGGCTCACAGAAAGATTTACAAATTTGCAAGCAACATCTTATCCTTGAACAATGGTAATATGATTTGGTGCAAACTTTAAAACAACAGCAATCATTAAAAGAGTCAAAACAGCTTTTTCTGTAATTGTGTGGGGGTAAAAAAAAAGGAAAACCAGCATGAAACAGCGTCACACACGACGCCTCAACCTCATTACAAACTCTTTCTCTTCCTGGAAGATGAAAGCGCTTCAGCAGGGATTCTCTCTCCTCCGCTTTCTTTTGGTTTACAGCCTGATTTTCCTTCCAGAGTAGTTTGCTCTGTGATGAATAAGGTATCGTGACATTACATAATAAAAGCATGATAGACTGAGAATTCAACTTTCTGTTATAGGAAACTTAAAGCGGCGTACGTTTTAGGCGTGCAAAGCGCCGCTGCATCGCAATGAATTCGCACGGCATTATGGGTAATGTAGGAAAGTCAGAGTATCACGATATCATTTTTGGACACATGTTAATGATGAGTGTGAAAGCAACAAAAATGTCGTCTGTAAGAAGCCGATCTTAAATGTAATTGGGTTGTTTGTGCAATTTAAAAGGAAGCTGCAGATTCGCAGGTTCGAGTAACGCTTTATAATAAACAGGAGGACAAGAAGAGAAAAAAGGCAGCTACTCGTCGCAAACGTGCTTTCCAGAAGAGGAACACGTGTGCAGCGGGAATAGAGCAGATCATCAGGCTGAGACAATAAACAGTAATTACGACTTCATCCAGGAAATACAGGGCGATTACTGTTACTGCTGCAGCTCTGAATGTCTCATTAGCATGCATTTAAAATCAAGGAAAATGGTGCACAAATAATTCCTACCTGCTTCTCTGGCCATTGTTTGAACTCATCGCTGTGGCGTCTGCACATCTCTCTGTGAAGGTGGAAAAAAGGAAGAGTTTTGCCATTTATAGCTGATTTCAAACATCCAGGACACAAGCACATGCTAATCAAACACACCAGCTGAGAGAGTTGGAGGGTCGAGCTGAGCGTTCAAGAGCGCCATGGATTTCTTTTAATTATCTGCTCTGTTTCTTCTAGAAATTTGAACTGAATGGGTAAGAGGTGAATTTATTGTTAGCCTCGACATCTATATCTATATCTACGCGCTAAACATGTACACCGCATTACACGTTATGGTTTCTATAGTAACAGCGCATGTATGTGAGATTGAGAAAATCGTTGAAGTGTAAGGAGACGTTTATGTTATAGATATGGAAGGAGTCTCCGGTTTCAGAGGTAAAGCTGTAAAATTCTCGGTAACAAACAAACAACAAAAGGCTGTTTGTTGTTTGTTTGATTTATAGCTACTATAATGTACGCAAAAACTTGTTTTGCAGTTGTTCCGCAACGTTAACGATGATTTGCTGTGGTGTAAGAGGAATAAAACACTTCAGTTGTAGGAAATGAATCAACCTCAGGGTGGTAACGGTGACTCCGCTTCATCACTCCATCCCAGACACGGAACTGGTTTTTCAGGAATTTGTGGTTGGTTGATGTATAAATGCGGCAAAACCTTTAGGAAAGTGTGAAGTAACCGGAACTACTTTTCACTTCATCGCTCGCTCCAGTGTTGGAAAGTTGGGTAAAAGTCCATAAGATGAATCTTCATCTCATCTTTACACCTGTTTAACAACTGTAACGTAATTCGCATGATGAAATTCCAGGAGTCCAACATCTGCCCTTAGACTTCCAACATCTGCCCCTACACTTACATTATCTGCTTTTAGACTTCCGTTCTAATGGAGTTTTCTGGTCTTTTCTCAGTTCAGGAAATCTTATCCACTATAATCACACACACACACGCACACACAAACACACACACACACACACACACACACACACACTTCAGGTACAGTGGATAGAGATTATGTTTGAGAAATATTATCCCTTTAACGAGGAATTTGGATTTCAGGAGACTAAAGAGAAGGAAAAAGTTGTGTTTCTGTAGAGGAAGTGCAGCCATTAAGAGCTGGCCTCAACCCTCGCTTTAAAAACGGCAGACGAAGCAGAATCCACTCCACCAGAACGCAGGATGAATTTTAAATCACACACTCACTCGTGTTAGTCGACTTACGCAGGATTCATCAAAAACGCTCCGCCAATTATTCCTCACGGATAACACCAAGAGTTCTGCGGAGAGAAAGGCCTGCTGTAGGAGAGGAGCGTACGGTTCTGTGCTTACTGTTGTGTAGTAATGCAGTGAATAATAATAATCATAGTTTAACGTCTCTCCAATCTGACTCGAGTCCTGTTCATGTTTCAGTAGTGACCCTGAAACTCGTACACGTGTGTATTCGTGTATTCTTCCACGCTCGACCTGTTTAACGTTGGCGACGTTATGTTAAATGAATCGCATTAGCTAGCTAGCTAGTTAGCTTGGATCGATTATGGATGCAGAGTTTTTTCCATCTGAATGGAATAATATAACAAAAACACGTATATTTCACTTTAGATCTGTTCTGTTTTGTACTATTTAATCTTCCTGGTGTTTCTTAAGGCGTAAAGACGCTTGTACTGTTTTAATTTGTGTTTCAATCATTGGAGATGCTCATTTCGTTCTATTGCATTTTATTTGAGCTGAGCTGATCACGTGAAGGAGTGGCGTGTAAAAATGCTGACGCTCTTATCAGCGCAATTTAGTACAAATAGTAATTTCATTGCATTTTCAGGAGAGAGAGAGAGGGCGAGAGAAAGGGAGAGAGAGAAAGGGAGAGAGAGAGGGAGAGGAAGAGAGAGAGAGGGGAAGAGGAAGAGAGAGAGAGAGGGAGAGAGAGAGATGGAGGGAGAGAGGGAGAGAGAGAGGGAGAGAGAGAGAGAGAGAGAGAGAGAGAAAGAGAGACACACACACACACACAGGCAGAGAGAGAGAGAGAGCGAGAGAGAGAGAGCGACAGGTACAGAGAGACACAGGCGGAGAGAGAGAGAGAGACAGGTAGACAGATACTGTACACAGGCAGAGAGAGAGAGAGAGACAGGTAGACAGAGACACAGGCAGAGAGAGAGACAGGTCCAAAGAAAGCATCCTCCTTAATCTCAGACTGGTCACTGCAGCTAGATGAAATTTAAACCCACAGTCATGCCGTGTGTAAGTTTTGGCCCCCCACTGTGCTGACACTCTCACTCCTGTCTTCTACAGAGGGAGGAAATTACAACACATGAGATAACAGAATTCAAAAGGCAACACACAGGACATGATCAGAGCAGATCGAAAATCAAAACAGCCACAAACACCTTTCCCTTCCCTTCCCTTTACTGTAACGTAAGGATAAATCTTATTCTTCATTTCCATTCACACTTGAAGGCGTTGTAACAGCAGTGAAAGCTGCCAGCGTGTGTCAGAGACGCTTCCTCATCACAGGACACACAGCTCACACACGCTGATCCAAAGCTTCTTACTCCGGGCTGCGTATTATTAATGTTTTGGCAACTGGAAGATAAGAGGAGTGCTGGCTTTAAACCCCAGCTAACACAAGCTGATGGGAGGAAAATACAAGCTGACATGTTACTAAAATACTACACTGTCAAGCTCATGTGTTTGTTTATGCTTTGCTATTTTAGACCCTAATATTAAATTAGTAAGAGTATAGTAAGGAACAGATCACTGTGTGCTGCTGATACAGCATGATATGATGAAGTTTATTATTTTCTTACAACAGCACATCCCCAAGATGTTTATTTTCTTCTTATACCAAAGCAATCTGCCATTTTATTTATTTATCAAGCAACTTCAAAATTCAGCTTAAACTATCTCAAAGACACAAGCATGTAACTAGCAGTGTAAGTAAAATACTCAGTTATTCTAGCGTCAAATCATCTTAAAGTGTAACTTAACTCCAAATATGTAAAATTAAAATGGTGAGAAATTTAAAATGAATTATTGTTCGGATAAACAAACACTCATAAAAAACAACCCGCTGCTCAAGCCCTGAGTTGTGGCATTCAGGCGCGTGCAGCGATCCCATGGCAACGGATCATTCCACTGTCGAGAAATGTCAGGGGGGAGATGGAACTGTTACGCAGTATCTACAAAAACGCTTAGAAGAGCGAATTCAGAAATTAAAAATAATCAAAAAAATATTATTGTCCATATTTGCACTGTACTGATATAAATTTCATATATTCCAGGTGACTGTTTGCACTGTTGGTCATCGGTATGCGATCTAACCCCCTGATATAACTTTTGGAAGCGGCCACACAGAAGCGAGAACGTTTGACAGAGTCGATTCTACAGAATCATTTTTCGATTCTTGATTTCGCAAACTAAATAAAACATGAAAAGATGTAAAACAAATGAGTCACTAAGTTCCCAAATATTGTCCAAATGCCTGTTTTCTCACTGCATTAATGTATTTTAACAGCAGACTCATTTGTGTAAGCAGTCGACTATGTAAACACTGGAGTCGACTCTTACGAATCGTTCAGTCGACTCTTTTGAGGATCGACTCCCTGCACTGTAAAACACCGTTATGCTCAGGTTGAAGCTCACCTGTATTGACACACTTGAGGCGGACAGGGTCTTTGCAGTGTTTTAAAACCGCCATCACGTCTCTGGTGGTCAGCCCGGCCACAGGGGTGTCGTTCACCTGCAGCAGTATGTCTCCCCGGGTCTGAGCCGACTTTCCCTCTGAAGTTATCCCATCATGCAGAGCTCCGAGCACGGGGAACTGCCCGAGCTCTGCGCCTCCTCGGATATCCACACTCAGCTCCCTGGGTTTCTCCGGGCTCAGCACCACTTCATGCACTCTGCTGCTCCAGTGGCTTCTCTTCTTCGAGTTTTTGGGCATGTTTGGACTTTATTTTTACATGAGGGCGGCCTGTGTGGGTAAAAGTTCCCAGTTGTCCAACTTAAACTCCAGGAAAACAGCTTCAGATGTCGGGAGGCTCCATGTCGGACGTCCTAGTTAAAACCCAACACACACACACACACACACACACACACACACACACACACACACACACACACACACACACACACACGCAAATCACAAATGCTGATAGCACAGAAAGTTTCTGTCCCGAGTTAAATCCCAGACACACCCTCCTCCAGCACTAATGAGAATCTAACAGCTGTAAACAGCTGTAAACTGCATGTTCCCGATGTCTCCCTGCAGAAACTGGCTTCATCTTTTGCTTTTTGTAGAAGAAATCACGGGTTCCGCTGCTCCACAGGACGTTTATGGGCCTTCTTCAAGCTTTTTTTACATTTTTGTGGACATATTTACAGCTGCACTGACACACAGGATGCGATTAGAGCGGCCGGAAGTCATTCATTTCCAGAGAAGAGTTGCAGATTTATACAGGAACCCAAAGCGCAGGGACTGTTAGTGTAGAGAAGTGGGCGTGGCTTTAACGTCATGCAAATAAGCGGCGATGCGCGTGGGCGGGGCCTGTGAGCGCCACGCGCGGACCCGAGCGGAGTTTAGAACTTTATGCAAATGAGTAAGGATTCTAAATGGGCGGGACCGCGACACGTAATAATAATAATAATAATAATAATAATACTTTTTTAACAATTAAATAAATGAAATTATCAGATATAACAGCAAACTTATGATATTATTGTTATTATAATAATGTGTTCTTGTGCCATAATCACATGGTTTCATTTAATTTTCTTATTATTAGTTTGGCAATAGAGCTATGATGCTGACATAACTATTCTTATGGAAGTAACAGAAGTGCATTTTAACACTTCACTAACATGGACCAACTTGATAACAACATCTGGATGTCCGCAGCTGGAGGGACGTTAAAACCCTAGGTTTTAACCCGTTGTTTTATTTTTCCTCCTGTTCCTTTTTAAAATAGTTTTATATTCAGTTCCAACTGATTCTTAAAAGTTTTACTCAAGAAATTTTGAACTTGGATTGTGTTTAAGGAATACGGATTACACTGATAGGAATTATCACTAGAAATTTGTACTCACTATTGTGAGAATATGATCCCAAATTTGGGAACTTGGATCAAAGGCTTAGGTCAAGTTTGTGGATCAGACCTACAATATACCTGTTTATTTTGTAAATATTAAGCAAATAATGATTTGAATCAACATGTATGTAGTTAAATATTGTTGATTTATATATATACATTTATGCTGTCAGCGATTGACCTGATATGCACTTTGATAATTAGCTAATTGGTTTTGTTATTGTTGTGACTGTGAAGCAAGCACACTATTGTTATCTGTCAGACCACTTTTTTGCTGAGCTTCTTCTTCCACAGATTTTGAGATATTGACCCCAATCCAACTTCAACTTGTCCGTCCTGTGCCCAATTAGTGTGCTTGTATGCAGCTTGTAAACAGTAATCTTTTTCCCTTAGGAATACATGGAGATTTGGAATCAAAGTCTTCCTGCTGAGTCATGCTTCATCAGAGAACCACCAAATGTAATACATGAAATCAGGAATGATTTCAGCTTCACCTGCTTCATCTTCTTCTTGCTTTTTATCCATCTGTTTTCCTCCGATTTGGCAGCAATGCATTTTTGGCCTCATAAGACTACATCGGCAATCAGAAGCCAAGCTCTGCCACTCAGTCATGATTCATCCAACAGCCATCAAACTCCATTTCACAGCTTTGACCAGCTCCCCTGACACACACACCCATCCACCATGAGCCACGCTCATCTTTTTTTGGGCTGCAGCAGAGCAATCACACTCACATTTTCTTCAGGAAATGCACTAGTTATCCATCCATCTATTATCTACACCACTTTATCCGTCTGGGTCGCGGGGAAGCTGGAGCCAATCCCAGCATCTTGGGGCGAGAGGCGGGGTACACCCTG
>JAQQZX010000008.1:19101961-19120295 GCA_030068355.1 Notoglanidium maculatum | reverse complement strand
CCCACAGCCGCGCTCCGACATCTAGTGGGAAGCCGAACAGCAGCGTTATAACTGCACAGGGGGATAAATCTGGAACGAGATGTACGGTCCAAGGACAACCGAGGAAATGAAAACACCGAACGCAACATGAGAACATTTTCAGTTTTATTTCAGCAAATAATTCACTAACATTTCTCTGGCAGAATGCTGTAAACTTCACTTCTCTTTGCACATACGACAAAAAGTCAAACTGTAACCCGGTCTTTTTTTTTTTTGTTTGTTCTCCAATTTCTTCTTTTATGGAAAACGGAAATAAAGTGTAGTAGTGTTTCGTAACGAAGTGTAGACAAAGAACACAAAAGAGAAGGTGGTCAGGCGATTCGTTTGGGATGGAAACATTTGAACACAACATCTTTTCAACACACCAACGATTCGAAGCTACATCCGGTTTCTTCCTTTTCCTTAAATTTAAAAATAAAAAACCCCAACCTTTTAACTACTTACACCGACGTTTCGATTTCTCGGACAATAAAATCTAAGGCTCATGAACACCGCTCATTTTAAAACTCTAATCCGAACACTTTTTAATAATTAATACACGGTTAGTTCGAGTGGTGTGAAAACGGTCAATAATCCCGATCCAACGTAAAAATCTGCACATTTACTGACGTGTCTGTTTTTTATCCTAGCGTCACGTCCTTACGAGGTGTCCTTTAAGAGAGGGGGTTTTAAAGGACACTTTCATTTCACGTCCATCAGCAATAAAGTTTCAACGTGATTTTGAGCCAGTGGCCTTTTATTCGCTGCACACACACAAAAAAAACAACAAAAAAAAAAAACGTACAAACGTGTAATGACGAGCTCAAGGTGATTTTCAGTTTTATTGCAAACGAATCAGATCCGAAGAAGCAGCAGCAGCTTTGAATTGAAATATTGCTCTCCATACACTCTCTTGGAGGGGAAAAAGGTACTAAACGGTACTTTTCCTACAGAGAAACGTGAATAAAGTGTATACTGAAAGCCTGGGAACGTCACGTTACGGTGCGACCTCAGAAACACGGAAAAACGGTTTAGTACCCTTCTCTTCTTCCCAGAGACTGCATGTTCAACAGAAAATAACATGTGCAATGAAAATTATATACTCGCATATTAAATATATACTAACGTGGCTTTTGAAACGAATAACTACTCAGATCCTAGAAACTCCGGAAGGTTCTGCGCGGATAAAGTGGCAATACTGTTGTATATAATGCACAGTAACTGGCGTTATGGCAGCTTTCACACGTCTCCTCGCTGGCCCGGGCGACTTTTAATACGCACTTGGTTCGTTAACTTTCGTTACGGCGGAAAATCAGCGATGAAATATTTTCAATTCCGGATCTTTGTGGGTTTTTCCCCCCGTGTTCGCTTGGCTCGCTTAAAAAAAAAAAAAATAAAAATAAAAAAAAAAAAACAACAGAGCCCAAAAAAATACAATAATAAAAATCCAGGGGGCGGAGTCAGACCTGCTCCAGCCCCTCCTACCTGGGCGGAGACAACTTGACGTGTCGAAGTGTGCTGTGGGTTTAGGGTCAGCTTTTAGAGGAGGAGTTGGATCAGGTTAAGCTCCACCCCCTGGACTTTCGGTTCTGCGGATGTGTACGATTACGGTCCGTTATATAAAACGTGCGTCACGTGTGAACGCTACCTGATCGGCGGGCACTTTTGGGTGACGTGTCCTTTTAAGGCTGCGCCGTTATTTATTTTTTTTATCCCCTCATCTACGTATTAATCATCACGTGGCAAAATCGGTAAAAGAAAGTGAACGTCGAGGTACTACAGCGTTCGCACGCGCGTTACGCGTTCCATGGCTTCCTGTCAAACTGGACCAGAGACATACTGAGGATTAAGCGGCTTTCTTCTCGGGTAGCGTGCGTGCGTGCGAGTGTGTGCGCGCGCGCTCGAGCTCAGATCGTCCTGTTGCGTTTGTGGGTCGGCGAGTCCGTGATGACGTCGCTGCACTGGGCACTCGTGCGCTTCCTGCCTCCGCCGCCGTTCTCCAGGTGCAGCGCCATCTCCTCCGCTATGAAAGTGTTCAAGTCGACGTCGTGGAGGCCGTTTCTCCTGCGCCCCGGGTTCGAGCTGCCGCTCACGTGGGTGGGAGAACCCGGAGTACCGGAACGGACGCTGATCCCGGCCATCGCGCCGCTCAGACCTGCGACATCATGCAAAGAAACACAGACAGACAACAACACTTTTTTTTCCCCCGCTCTTGTTTTTATATCATTGCATTTCGGAAGTTTTTATATCATTCTGGATTTCCGACAGTAGTTTTCGGACTTTATAGCTGCTGTAACGCGAGAATTCCATGATAAGTTGTTAAAAAGTTTGACGTGTTGTTCACGTAATAAAAAAATGATACTCATCGGCACGTTGATGTGCTAGAAGAGGAATAAAACGCGTGCTGCTGTAGGAAAATCCTGTAAAATCTCCAACGTGAACCAAATTAGATCTGAGCGATTGTAACTGCTTAAACTTAATCCCAAAGAACAACGCATTTAATAAAAAGACATGTTCTCGGGAAGCAGACGATTCTGCTTTACCGCAGGCTTCGAGGGCGCAGGCGCAGATTACTTACCGTGCAGTGCGATGGCTTCACGGAAAGGCTGCAGGTCCGTTTCCACGGAGGACACCGGATCTGACGAAGGCTGCCGGTTGGGTGGGTTTCTGGGCGTGGCTCTGGAGACCCTCGGAGGCGGGGCTTTACCACACAGGAAGCTGATCAGATCCTCCCTCCAGATGGTCCTCCTTCGCTTCTTCACCCAGGCCAGCACTTCCTTGTTGCGTCTCTGTTGACCCGTCTGGATCCCGAGCTCGTAGCTCCGCTGATGTGCGTCCACGCTTTCTGTTAACGTCCAAAGGACAAACAAATATAAACGGAATCTCGATCGGTTTTGTTTGTTAGAATCGACTGTGAATAAAATCACAGAAAAATAACCATGCCATGAATACTTTTTTTTTTAAATTATTATTAAAAAAATTTTAAAAACACGGCGCCCCCAGCATCCGGTGCGAAAGGGAGAGATGTCGGCGGTACCTTTGTACAGATTGGTCACGGCTGTTGCTGCGTTCTGAAACGGCACCCACAGGGACACACCTTGTTGATTACTATCTCGATCTGGAAGACAAAAAAAAAAAAAAAAAAAAAAAGTTGCCGGATATGCTTCACGTCACACAGAAAAAAAAATTAAAATGTGCAAAAAAAAAATGTTCCTGGGTTTAAAAATAGCAAACACAGACAATTTCCTGGGAAACACACTGACATGTATGTGCTAGACAGAGTTCTGGATTTGATTATGGCAAATTCTGGAACACCGTAAGCACTCAGTTACTGATCAACAGTGATCCCGACGACCAATCACCGATCAGCACCCGTCCCCCGACGACCAATCACCGATCAGCACCCGTCCCCCGACGACCAATCACTGATCAGCATTCGTTCCCTACATCACTGTAAACTCGTCTGTTCTGAAAATTCTCTCCTGAAGAAGGAAAACTGAACTTTCATAAAGTCAAAGATCAACAATTTCACTTTTTGTTAAGTTTGTGTGACGTGTCCACCACACAAATGCCTGTGAATGAGCTGTTACTATAGAAACAATAAGGCAGAGCTGCTGCATTAACACCTTCTGACCAGCATCAAGAATCCGGAATCAAAAGCGTCTTCAGAGAATCGCCCTTCTCCGTGAAACACGTTTGGGTATGCAAATGACCATGATGCTTCAATGATTATGCAAATAAGGCCAGGATCATCTGGCGAAATCGAAACAGTGTTCCGAGGTCCGTACCAACAGGGAGATGTCACGTGACCACGCAAACCTCATTTCATTACTTCGCCGGCTGTTTCGAAGCACTCCAGTTGTTTTGCCCCGTATTCAAAACTGAAACTTAAATTTGATTAGATTTAATTACAAAACTTAAAAATGATACAGAATGAAAACACGTATGTAAGTTGCGAGATGATTTATGTTTCCGAGACTCAGCCTGCCTGATCTACAGTGCTACTCCGTTAGGCCCACCTACTGACAATAGCATTTTGGATAGATATTAACAAACTCTCCCCAACCTGTACACAAGCACTCCCTACAAATACTGACAGATTCAAATAAAAATATCCTTCCACACAAAACATACTGTAAACCAACACAAAAGAAGTTAAATTAACAAAAAAAAAAACTACAAAGAAACAAGAGAATGTTCCACTGTTTGTTGAATAAAATATTTGAAAACAACAAGAGGATTTATTTTGGCCACTAGAGGCCACTGTGACGTTTTAGACGTTTCGACCGTTGCAAATGATCGATTCATTTACTGAATCAATTGTTACAGATTTTCGATATCTCGAGCGTTCCTTTTCTGACGTCACTACTAATAAAGCTGAGCCAGCTAAAGAAATCTGGCACAAAGGTTGACAAAGAAGTCAAGCCAGAAATAAAGACCCAGCGAACCTACTTCAGTTAAAAAAAAACAAAAACAAACAAAAAAAAAACAGACTAGCTACGTCAAACTAGCTTCCGTTAGACATACAAAAGCTAACAGCTGACTAATACAGTGTAGCGGTCGTTCATTTCCCACCCGTACACACTAAAATCCCGCCCCCTTTATTATAATTGGCTAGCCTTCCGCGATACAACGGGCCACTAGCCAATCCCGAGACGCGAACTCTGTTCCGATCGGGCAATCCCAAGAACCACATGACCCGGAACTCGCCGGAAAATGGATGGGGAACAAAATAAAGCGTAACTAGCAAAGTATTCAGAGGAAGCAAGTAGTCATAGCGGACCTTTATAAAGCTGCGCCACCGCCGTAGCCGAATTCTGAAACATATGCCAGAGTTTTTCTCTGTTTTGGTCGACCCCTTCTTCGCTCGGTTCTCCTTGGTCGGCCTCGGCGAGGCACTGCCTCTCCCAGTTTGAAAACCAATGCCCGGGTCCGTGTTCTTGAATCTCTGCCTCGTTTTCTTCCTTCCGATCCTCCATCATGAAAAACACTCAAAAAGTACACGATAAAGTTCGCTTTTTTTAATAGTCAGCTGACTGGTATAAACATGTAACTAGTCCAAATTAATATTAAACATGGCACTAGAGATCGCTAAACAAGAATATTTGAGAAGTGCCTCCTCGCGAAGCGCTTACAGATTGACCAACTTCATTGCCGTGTTTGGGGCTATAAAGTGACTACGCTCACATTGTCGGTTGGGAAAACCCCGCCCACTGGAACAAAGAGAAAATCTGATTGGCTAATATGGTTCCATTTGCGATGACGAGAAGGCATCCGGATATTTCATTTGCCAGAGCAAACGCCAATCAAAGCGAGAACGGAAATGGGTCACGTGGAATTAAAGGGCAAGCGCGTATTTTAACTATCGGAGTGTTACATTGTGGATGACAAGGTCTTTTTTCAGTTATTTATAGCAGTAGCAAGTTTGGTTTTTACATTAGAAAGATCTATAAAAGATGCTGAATATAATAAAATACAAATTGTATATAGTTTTCTGTGGGTTTATCATATTGCACACATTATGACTATTACTAAGTGTATCTTGGCTTTTAAATGTAAAATAAAAATGTTGAAAGGGCTACGCATTCATGCAGATATTTTCTTCCTGTTACTAAAAGCCTTCCTTTTAGTTTTTTTTTCTTTTTGCTTGATTTTTTTTAAAAGTGGCCCCATTCCAAATGTTATTTTTTTCCATCTGTTATTTATTCATCTGGCCTGTAGACATTTTTGTGGTTCTTGCGCAGGCCAGAAGGTGAAAATAATTTCATAATACACTTCGTTCTCTCACAAACAAGTGTCACAGATGGTTTCTTAAAACCATAATAAAAATTTTTTTTAATTTAAATTGTTGTTGTTGTTGTTATTTAATTATTACTAATTATAAGAGAGCAAAGTGTATTATTAACATGTTTTTGTTGATGTTGTTGTTATTGATGTTATCAGGTTTATGTTTAGTACTTGGAATTAATCCAGCAGCATAAAGCCTTTAAGTGTAGAATAATAAAATGCAATCAAATGAAAGCCTCATCTGTAAATAAGCTATAAGTATAATGTAGTTCTGTCCAAAATGTCAGTCTAATATAATGTTAGTTAACACATAAATATAATATATGTGCTTTAATCAAACAGGCTGTGGAGTTTCACTTTTTGGGTGCATGCTAATGAAAAAAAAACCTTTTCCGTATTTACACAAGGTGTTTGTGCAGGGCAGTACACTAAATCTTAAGGAGAATCAGGTTTAAAGCATATGTAGAAATTTTCTCACTTGTGTAAACCCTTGTGACGAGCCGTGTGCAGAGTCAGGACTAGAGAGTCATTGCTATGAACCTTCATAGAGTACTTACGTTTACTCAGTTTTTAGACTTTTCCCCACTCCACAGATGGGTTTAGGCATTGAATCATAGCAAAACCTGAAATTCAATGCATGCCCATTGTACAGAACCTAAAAACAGACTCACTTTGACATGATGTGGTAGGATATAATCTTTACTCGTTATTAATTCATTTTTATTCACTCTGCAGGTTCTCTCACAGGCCTCAAAACTAAATCTGTCTGTTTGGCTGTCTGTTTATTGATCTATCTATCTATCTATCTATCTATCTATCTATCTATCTATTTAAATGTCTGTCTGCCTGTTTGTCCATCATATTTATCAATCTCTCTCTGATTGTCTATTTGTTTGTTTTTCTAATTATCTGTTGTTTTGCCTGTCTATCTATCTATTAATCTGTCTGTCTATCTATCTATCTATCTATCTTTCCATTTGCATGTCTGTCTGCCTGTTTGTCAGTCTGTCCATAAGATATTTATATGTCTGGTCATCTATCTATTTATCCAGCTGTCTGTTCATTGATCTATATGTCTTGTCTGTCTGTCTATCTGTCTGTCTGTTAATCTGTCTGGTTGTCTGTTTATTGATTTGTCTATCTATCTATCTATCTATCTATCTATTCATCCATTTGCCAGCATATCACCTGTCTGTTCTTTGACTTGTTTGTCTGTCATTTTACCTGTCTGTTGTTCATCATTTTTGTGTATTATTCTATATATCTAGCTAGCTAGCTAGCTAATGAACAAAGAGATGTAAGTCCAATGACTTATGCCATTTTAATTGTTTCTTACTTATATTTACAGTCTATTAAAAAATAATCTGTCTGGTTTTTTTTTATTATTATTATTATTTATGGAAAATGAGCCTTGCTTTATTATGTTCCTCTGCTGTAGTTCTACTCTTAAAGCTACAGGTTTGATCAGAGTTTCATGATATCACTGTAATGGTTATGGATCTTGTTAATATTATCGTTTATTTTCATAGTTATGCCAAGTATACCATAAAAACAACATGACATTAATTCAGAATGCATTTTAAGTACATGTTGCATGCAATATGAATTCATATTAATCAGCTTTATTAGTTCGGCCATTTGATTATTTGTTTGCTCGTTGTAATGTGAACTGTGTAATGTGTATGAGTAAATAAAGTACACTGCACTTACAGCAGGCTTTATCATACACACGTCTTGCCCACTTTGCAGAAACAGGTGCATGATGCAACTTTTTTTTTTACAAAATAATGCTCAAAGGGACATTCAACAACAACAGCTAAAAGTATATATGCATTTTTACAAGTGTTCAGACTAAACGGGATCTTTTAATAAATAGAATATAGCTGTGTTTTTATGCTCACTGAAATATAACCGAGATTGAACTGTATTGCTATTGCACAGTGTGGGGCGAATCCTAAATGGCGCCGTGTTCCCTATACAAGCGATTTATCTAGGTCGAGAAATAGCGGCTTCCCCGCGCTATCCTAGTGCACTACTTGTCTAACAAGAAAGGCGTTGGTAATCGAGCCCGCGTGAGTGTTTAGATCCCCGTGCGGATGTGACATTTCAGAGAGGAGCGCGACCGCCATTTTGAGTTTTAGCTCTTGGTGCACATCAGGAACCAAACGGGAGCGGTGAGAGAGAGAGAGAGCGCGCGCGCGAGAGAGAGAGAAAGAGAGAGAGCGAGAGGCGCTCTGGCCGTGACCGGGCAAAAAAAAAAAAAATAGATATAAATACACATATTACATATAGTTGTATTGAGGAAATATTTGATGTGCAGCTTGCAGTGAAACCGATGCGTTAGGTTTGTGTTCACTTTCTACGCGCTAACGTCCGAGAGAAAAGCGCGAGCGTCTTTTGTGGGTTTAAACTTCTAAATGAGTGCGGATTTAAATTAACAATCCGGTTTGAATGGATTGCATTTTTCGCCGCTCCCCCCTAGAAGAGGGACAATTGGAGGAGCACACGGACTGGAAATATTGCGAGGGAAGTTAAAATTGTTTTCTCAGAAATCGCATGACTCGCTTATTATTTTTCTTGGTGTATTAACATTTATGCTAGTTTACGCTAACTAGCATCGGCTAGCTATAAACAGGGTATTTGTTTTCCCTTAGAAACGGTTTATTTATTTTTTTTCGTTCATAATTTGGGCCTCCGTTGTTGTTAGTTTTTGGAGCCCGGTTAAGAGTTTTAGCTCACCCACTGTCGCCGCTCACTCAGCCCCCCATCAAAAGGCGCCGAGATTGGGCGAATAGCGAGCAAATACGTCCGCGTTTCTCTGCCCGCGCCCCCGCCGGCCTCCCTCCCTCATTCCCCGGCGCCGACCTCAGGAAAGGCCGAGGTCGCGTCAGCGCAGGCCCGGCCCGACCCGTGCAGCCCCGATCCGCACCCGCAGCCTCCGGCCCCCCGGAGCCCTTTCGCCACGGATCCCAACCCGGACAACGGCGAGGGAAACCAAGACGACGACGACAGCAACCGTGAGGTCACAAACATGAACCACCACCATCACCACCAGACGCAGCAGCAGCAACAGAAAGCCGGCGAGCAGCAGCTCAGCGAGCCCGAGGATATGGAGATGGAAGGTAGAAACTCCAAAAACTAAAACTCTTCCCAACACGCTTATATAACAAGAATATTTTATAAATTCATTCATGTAGCACCATTTTTTGGCCACATGTGTATACCTAAAACCAGCAAACGTGTTGTAAACATCAGTATTACACCGCTAGCTAGCTACACTGTTAGCTCTCGCGTTAGCTAGTATGTTTTGACCTGATTAGCGGGCTAGCTGGATTTACCTAACAAACCTAGTTTATATCCGTGTTTGACTTGTAGGCGAAAATTATTACCGCCTCGACGTACTATTCCTATTTACTTAAAAAAACAGTTGAATAGATCGGAGGGAAAATACGCAAATCATTTGACAGGCTTGAAGATTGATGTATTAGTTAGCATAGCAGCACATTTAACGTTAGCGTGATCTGCTTTACCAGTAGCGCGTGTATAAATAACTTGAGGCGGACTTTATTTTATGGTAATGCTAAAACAAACACTCGTATAACCCATGTAGCTGTTTTTACTTGGGTTCGTTTTTGAGTTGTATTTAATCCATGTATAAAGCTAACGTTAGCTCTGGGCTACATCAACAAACGTGGTGCTAAGCGAAGTTCGCGAGAATGATTGCAGTTACAGGACGACAACACAAATTTATGACTCTTATTTATTTTCTAATGTAAATTAATTAACTTGTCTCAAACACTTAGACGTGTCTGATTTTAAAAGTGTTGCAGCTCGTTTTATTGCATTAGCAGGCCTGTAGGCGAGTTTTCCTTCAAGCAAAGATAGACAAATGAATGAATGATAAAGTAAATGGTGAGGTTTTAACACTGGGAAGTGAAGTAAAATAACCTGTTTGCTGCATCTTGTTTTCTTATTTGCTGTCTTAATTCATTAATTAATTATAATTCTAATAGTTCTTATGTGATTGGAGGGGGACTACGAGAAACCAGGCCGGCTTGCACGCTGTGCGGGTTTAGTTTTGAGCTGTGAATCAAACCATAAATAATTGAATAACCCATAACTAACAAGATAAAATAAATTAAAAATAAATTCAACCTATGTTTATGACCAGTTCTGGACACCTAACGCTAGCGGTGCATCCCCCCTCCTCCTCCTCCTCCTCCTCCTTCTTTTTTTTTTCCCCTATTTTATTTATTTTTGCTAAACCAAACTCGCTTAAAAATACACTTTTAGATTTAATTCACCTTTATTGTTTTGAGTTTTTTTTTTTTAATAGCCACTGTGAAATGACTCGTGATTTTTATTGTTTTTTTTAATATATATATATAAACACTTATCCGCATAACAAGCTGACTAGCAGAGCAGGGGGGAGTGTATCTGGCGTTTTCGTTCCAAGATGGCGGACTGTACGTTCTTCCTATCCGTTCTCCGGCGGATCCCGCCCCCTGCCGCTTAGGATTGGCTACATATTATTCTAGTTTACGCTATGATTGGCTGACCTGGCAACTGCCGCGCGCAACGTGATGGAACAGCCAATCATTGAGCACCAGGCGGGGTTTGTAGAATACGGATGGGGACAAAATAAGGGATTTTTTTTTTCAATGATCAATTAAGCAACGCGAGGCCCGCGTCTGCTCCGGTGTGTCGGTTTGTTTATATGTTATTGAGGCAACAGGAAGACGGCGCATTTACAAGTAACGCACTCTAGGTATTATTTTTGAACAATTTCCTGTGTATTATAGGACAAAACGACAATTAGTATTTGCGAGTAATGTGTACGAGGGGAAAAAAAAAATAACAGCAGTGATGTTAGCTTGATCTCGCGCGAGTCATGGCGGAGGTGGAGAGAGAGAGAGACACAGAGAGGGAGGGGGAGAGAGACAGAGAGATAGAGGGAGGAGGTGTAACGAGCGGATCAGCTCCGAAATGCATCACCAATAAGATAATGTTACGCCGGTGTCCGTTTATAGACCGTTTATAATCTTTTTATAAGCAGATTAAATGGAGTGATGTGTGTTGGGGTTAGCTGATGAGGCTAACGCTAATAATGAGGCTGCGGCAAGACCACGGCGCGCGCGTCACTCCCTCACTCGCACGGCTTCAGCGCGTGCTGTTGTAGCGCCATTTTTAACGATTTTTCTTCACATTTCTGCTCTTTCAACATCCCCATCATGAGTGTACAGGGATGGGTACCGGTCTTTGGCATGCTCCATGCAGGGGGCGTTTCTAAACGGCTTCCATCCTGTTATCTCTGTTCTTTTTTTTCATCATTTAAAGTCCAAATTGGGGGGAGGGGAGGAGCGATAACAACAACAAGGCACTAACGAATCCGTTTAGTGTGATCTTGCATGTTTAGGGGTATTGACGTGCGTTTGCACCGCAGAGCTGTTGGATCCTGGGTCCTGATTGGGCAGAAGGTGTTGATTAGCTTTCATTAACAGCAGCTCTTTACCAGTAGTGCAGCTGCAAATTCCAGTCGTTTCTATAGTAACAGGATTAAAAGCTAGGGGATGCTCTGAGGATGTTTGAAATTTAGTGAAGGAGTCTCCAGTGTCAGTGTTTTAATAAGTTTAAAAAAAAAAATGAAATTGTTGATTTGCTGTGGCGCAAGAAGAATAAAAAACCTTTGGGCAGGAATTTGTTAATTAGAAAATTGTATAATTTGTATTTGTAAATTGTATAAGTCTTCTGCAGAAATGCTGATTTAAGAAGCGCCTCGATCATCATCAGATCATGTCGTGAGCTGGGAAAGCTTTTGTTAGCGTACCGGCCTGTGAAACGATATACAGTTGCTGTCCTTATTTCTGAAGCGCTGTGCACTGTAAATATGATCGCGGTCCTGCGTACGTGTTAAGTGCTTTGAGCTTTTCGGTCACACACCTGACGTTCTTTTCGTTCTGACTCTCCCTCAGCCGGGGACACGGATGATCCCCCAAGAATCCCTCAGAATCCGGTCATCAACGGGAATGTGGCAATGGCAGACGGACACAACAACACAGAAGAAGACATGGAGGACGGTGAGTGTGGATTTTAAAAGCGCTCGTGTTTCTCTGAAATTTACAAGCCTTCTTAAATGACCCGGATGTTTATCAGCGATTAAAATCAGTCTTAGTGACTGTAAAGGAAGACCAGATGGCAGTCATTTAGTTTACTTTAAAAATGTAAATGGGGAAAAATGACCATATGCCAAGGGAAATCAGAAATGAAATGAGGCTAGTTTTCACGTTTTGATTTGATGCCAAAACGTTTGAAGGCACGTCGATCACATGGTCACTGTGTCATGCCTTACTGTAAGAGGACGTCGTGAGAGGTGCTCGCCACCGTCCCGCTGTCGTATCCGAGGCTGTGACATCACGTTAAACTTCACGCAGCAGTCGTTGGGGTTGATGCAAAAAAAAAAAAACCAAAACAACAAAGCTCGGTGCCTCATGGAAACGTGCAATATCAGCATTCTATTAATTATGCATGTAATGCAGTTGCACTTTTTTTTCACAAATGTAAGATCTAGTGAAGATTTTGTTTATAATATTAACCATCAGTTTCTAAGAAATTTGAATCCATGTAGTTTAGTACTGACAAAAAATGTAGTAATAAAGGCGTCTTTTCAGAAGAAATTTTCTTCACTTAAATTTTGTTCCAATATTACGTGAATCGAATCAGGTCATGACCGAGGGAGGAGTCTCTGTGCAAATGAACGACTTGACTGCTTTGGCGTATCGGTGCCGGCGTGAGCGTTAGTGAAGCGTGCAAATCCAATCAGGGCCGGATAAACCCTACATTTATTCGCTAGCCTCGGCGGACCTCGGTAACGCTGCAATCCGGAAACGCTCAAACGGCATGACGTGACCTGCAAAACCTGTAACAGGTCATCACAAAAGATAGTAATACGATTGGAATAACCTAAAACGGGTCAATTTCCGGAGGGAAAAGCAATATGGTGCGAGACTACCGCTTAGCCGTGCGTCTTTCTGTGCCTGGGAAGTGACCAAGCTGAGTAAGGTAAGCAGTAGCTAGTGTAATGTGATAACGCATGGCGTAGCACATCGTGTTTACAGCCTCAACAAAATGTCAGCGAGTTGTAAGGCAGTGTTTGAACACACACCAAAGGGAAGTTCGTGTTTTCATTCGGAAAGCCGTGTTCGGATCGGACTCGCTCACCGGGGAAGTCTGCGGTCTTTCTTTACACGTCGCCTCCCCGGCTGGAGGAAGAAACATCGTGTCTGTGCGGCAAGAAAATGAGCACAAGTGCAGAGTTTCTCGTGTGTTGTGTTGTGTGAGCCCAGGTGTTTTCGTCACGGGATCGCACGCAGGTCGAACAGCTCTGGAGAAGAGACGAGACGCTGGCTGTTGTTCCAGGGAGACGATCGAGGTTCTAGCAGACCCTAAAGCAGCAGCTAGCAGTTTTAAAACACAATTGGGGGGGGGGGGAATTGTCACGAAGTATACAAGAAGCATTCGTTTTTCTTTCGATGAGAAAAACACTAACGTCAGTGGAGGAAAAAACGCCGAGCCGGGCAGCAATCGAGGCACAGCGGCGTCGGGAAATGGCCCGGTGTTAACTTGACCCTGTCCGAATAGGGCTATACAGAGTGTCCAGAAAGTCAGGAACCAATATGTTGTAAATAAATACATGCAAAATTAAGTCTGTGCAGTTTTACCCTGATTTTCCTGACACCCGTTAACTTATAAAGATGTCATTTTTATTTTTCTTGACGATGATTGAGTAAAAAAACACCGAATGCTCACGCCTGGGCTGCGGAAGTGTCCACCTTGTGTGTGTTGAGTACAGTTTATGTTTGTATGAAGATGTGAGATGAATTAGCTAATTAAAGGAACGCACTCGCTTCAGTCGGCTGTGTGGAGGTGATCGTGTCTCAGGAACAGAATCACGGATGAGTTTTGGCGCGATACGACGCATTGTTATCTATAAACATGGAGAACACGCACTCTGGAACTTGGTGTACTTCTTTCCTGACTTTGAAGATGTACGGTAGAGTACGTGTGATGATCCGTGACACTTTCCTGAACTCCGCAGATACGAGCTGGCGTTCCGAGGCCACCTTCCGCTTCGTGGTGGAGCGCTTCAGCCGGCTGAGCGAGTCGGTGCTCAGCCCCTCGTGTTTCGTCAGGAACCTGCCGTGGAAGATCATGGTCATGCCTCGCTTCTATCCCGACCGGCCTCACCAGAAGAGCGTCGGCTTCTTCCTGCAGTGCAACGCCGAGTCCGACTCCACGTAAGTCATCGCCAGCTCGTGTTTATCATTTATAGCTTACACAAAAGTACTGTTTATTTTTGTTTTGGTGACACGCTCGCGCTTCTGGTTGGCATCCTGGGCGTGCTCGCAGTCTGTAAATGCTGCTGACGCTGAAGCATTCCTGCACGTCCCTGCAGTCAGGAGCTGCATCAAATCAGTCTAGTAGCTGAATAATCAACAAGCTTTATAGACGATACATCACTTTCTAAACATGAAGATCTAGAATATAAACGTGCACGTGGAGGACCGGTTACACTGATGGTGCGTTTTGACTCGCTCATCAGTGTCCAACCGGAATATGTCTGTCCTGCAAAGTCGGTTATTTTCATTGAAATAAAAGTGCCGAGGATCTACCAGAAGACTTGGACAAGTCGCTCTGCTCAGAATTCCTCGTCTTCATAACATCTTCGCGCTGTCGTTGTCCGTTTCTCCCCGTCCTTAGGTCATGGTCCTGTCACGCTCAAGCCATGCTAAAAATCATCAACTACAAGGACGACGAGAAGTCGTTCAGCCGGCGCATCAGCCACCTGTTCTTCCACAAAGAAAACGACTGGGGTTTCTCCAACTTCATGTCATGGAGCGTAAGTGGCGATTGTCTTTTCTTTACCCCTCCTTGTAGTCTTGTCGCCCCTCCGTACTCGACGAGGTGTGCGTTTGTGTTTTTTAGGACGTAACCGACCCGGAGAGAGGCTTTGTGGAAGACGATAAGGTCACGTTCGAGGTTTCTGTCCAGGCCGACGCTCCTCACGGTGTAGCGTAAGTGAGCTCCGTCGTAGATGTCTAACGTGTGATGGTTATTTAACGTGAAATTGCATCAGTGTACGTTCTGTTTCAGATGGGATTCGAAGAAGCATACTGGATATGTAGGATTAAAGAACCAAGGAGCCACGTGCTACATGAACAGTCTGCTGCAAACGCTCTTCTTCACCAACCAGCTCCGGCGGGTAAGAAACACCTCATCCTTTACGCAAAGCTACACGTGAGTGCGTGAAAATCATCCCCGTGAGGCACGATTAAGGGGGCCGAGCACTTTGTGACTCCACCACTTTGAAATAGAGGAAGCTCGGAAGCCACCGAGCCTCAACAATCAGTGCTGGTTACCAAGCAGTCGTATACTAAATTTATATCGTCTCACTTCCTGTTTCTGGCGGATTCTTGCATTACAAATATATTCAAAGCTTTTACTTTCTTACCTCTTAAGTTTATCTACCAAGTTCGAGATGTGCCCTCACTTCCTGTTTGGCAGATCTGTTTGCGTGTTGCGGACGAATCAAGCCGTACGACAGCAGTTCGAGGAGCTTGTTTTTTCCCAGTGTGTCGGTATCCTCGTGAAGAGAACTTTTTTTTTTATTTTTTTTATTTTTTTAATTTTGGGTTGGAAAAAAATTCAAAATGGAGGAAAATCCAATATGGCTGAAATTAACACCATCGGTCTTTGCTTTGGAAGTGGAAATCATAATTGACCCGCATTTCCGGCGAGCGCTGTGATTATTGGCTCCATAAATATTGGCATCCTTGGTAAAGCTGAGCATTAAAGGTTTGTGCCTCTTTAGCTTGATCTCACTGAAAACTGAGAAGAATCTCGGTTTTGGTTGAACTAGATTTATTCTTGGTGAATCAATAAGTGTGTGCGCAATTATTGACCCCACCACATCCAGTACTTTGTGCATGACTATTTCTGCTCCTCTTGAAAGTAGAGCTCTTGTGTCAAGTTTCGTTTAGCCGAAACGTTTAGGGGTTCTCCAGTGCCGTTTGGAATTCGTTCTAATAATACGTCTAAAATGTTTCTCTACGTTCGAGGTTCATCTAAACGCTTTTGTGTTCTCGCAGGCGGTCTACATGATGCCCACCGAGGGGGACGACTCCTCCAAAAGCGTTCCCCTGGCACTGCAGAGGGTCTTCTACGAACTCCAGCACAGCGACAAGCCCGTCGGCACGAAGAAACTCACCAAGTCTTTTGGGTACGAGGACCCTCTTTGTTGTTGTTGTCGTTTTCTCGTTATGCGAAGAATAAAAGGAGTACCATTAAAAGTGATAATTCTATTAGTAATAATAACAATATTACGTTTTATTTATAGCATCTTTAAAAGGAGTAAAATGATGTGTAAAAAAAAAAAAAAAGCACAGTAATATGTAATGTGGTAGTAAAATTAAGGCGTTTAATAAACAAGTGAAGTTCTAAAGTGAATTTGTTTTGGGGGTTTTTACTCATCAGTGATGGATGCGTGTTGGAAAAAATTAAAACGACAGGCCACTTTATTCTTTTTTTTTTGTTTAGTTTTATAGATAATTTTCAGCTTTCTAAATGATAGTCATAAGTCAAGCCTTAAAGTCCATGGCCTTTTTTTTTTTTTTTTTTTTTATTTATTTTTTTTTTTTAAAAGCTTGTGTTTAGATACACTAGTAATAAGTCATTTTAGGAAATTAGGTGTCATCGTAGGCAATCGAATCGACTGGTATAAATACAAAATGATGCGAGTATCCATGACATTCTTCCCTGCATGTCTCTGTTTTGTGGGATTTAAGTAGTTACACTTGTGTGTGTGTGTGTGTGTGTGTGTGTGTGTGTGTGTGCTGGTCAGGTGGGAGACGTTGGACAGTTTCATGCAACACGATGTCCAGGAGCTCTGCAGAGTGGTGAGTTTCCGAGCCATGAGGTTTAAACCCCACAGTGAAATATTCACTCGTAAGTGCAAACAGAAAAGCTAAGACGTGTCTCCGTTCCAGCTTCTGGACAACGTTGAGAACAAGATGAAGGGGACGTGTGTGGAAGGCACCATCCCGAAGCTCTTCAGAGGAAAGATGGTGGTAAGCTGGCTCACCCTTTATAGTCCCTTTATTTCTGTATATTTTCAAAATTCATCCAGATGAAGTGTGTGTGTGTTGTAGTCCTACATCCAGTGTAAGCACGTGGATTATAGATCTGAGCGAATAGAGGATTACTACGACATCCAGCTCAGCATAAAGGGAAAGAAAAACAGTGAGTTGTCTCTTTTCTTTCTCCTTTGCAGTGATATTTCATGTGTGTGTGTTCGACATTTAAAGAACGCAGTGTTCAGGTTTTTTAATTCTCGGTGTTATTTTCTTTGAACACACGATTATTTCCAAACATGAAAGGTGATCAATAATTACAGCCGTGCCCTTTTTTTTCCCCCCTGCAGTCTTTGAGTCATTTAAAGACTACGTGGCGGTGGAGCAGCTCGACGGGGATAACAAGTACGATGCGGGGGAGCACGGCCTACAGGTGCGCATCTCACTCTTGCGACTCGCCATTAGGCCGCCCACACACTCGCGCACTTTCAGCTCATCATGATCCTGACTCGTGCGTCTGTTTTCCAGGAAGCTGAGAAGGGGGTGAAGTTCCTCACTTTCCCTCCCATCCTGCACTTACAGCTCATGAGGTTCATGTACGACCCCCAAACCGACCAAAACATTAAGATCAACGACAGGTAAGAAGCACGGAATACCGGCTCAATCATAATGGATCAGGCTGCATCCCGGAATTTAGACCCGTACGCTCGAGTGCATAAGTAAAGGTGAAAAATAAAGTGTGGTTACAATAATAATAATAAAAAAAAACCACATGCTGTTAGTAGTTGGATAACTTTGGGTGGGCTTAAATCCTGCTTTATTGTTTAACATTGCTTGCATTTAATTGAGCTCCTTGAAGTAATTAAAATGGAAATGGAAGTTTCAACCCAGTAGCTTGAATCTCCCTCGACCAATCAGCAGCACTCCTGAGCTGGCCAATTACGTGTTTGTTTGCGTTCTTTCATGGCTGAGTTTGGACCCGAACCAACACACTAACGTCGCATCATTTGGACACATTCAGCGAGCGCCGGGGTTCTTTACTGCGAGAGATGAATCAAACCCTCCAGTTTATTGTTAGCAAGTGTAACTGCGTGTCACGCAAAGAGCGAGGTTCCTCTCGAAATAACTCTGAGTGACTCATCTAAGCAGCAATCAATGACTCGATGGCTCCCAGCTGCTGTAAGCTTCATGTGCTCTGCTGGTACGAGTCCAGGTGTGTGTGGTGTCGATGATAATTATGATGATGATTAACGTCACGTCTTCAGGTTCGAGTTTCCCGATCAGTTACCACTGGATGAGTTCCTGCAGAAGCCGGATGTGAAGGATCCAGCCAACTACATCCTGCACGCCGTGTTGGTGCACAGCGGAGACAACCACGGCGGCCACTACGTCGTCTATCTCAA
>JAQQZX010000008.1:19066716-19099623 GCA_030068355.1 Notoglanidium maculatum | reverse complement strand
ACGACGACCTCTCCGTGCGCCACTGCACCAACGCCTACATGCTGGTCTACATCCGAGAGTCCAAGCTCAGTAAGTGGGTTTAATCTGTGCCATTTCCTTTAAACTGACTGATCAGGACTGCACGGTTCCCCTAAACTGAGGTATGTAGTTCAGATCGGAGGGTAGGGATCAGCTTGCAGTTCATCTAGTAGGCAGTAGAGGGCTCTGAACATTACACTCTACTCCTTTAATTAGATATAACACTAGATACGGAAGATCTGCGATGTGGCTGTCTCGGTGAGTTATAAACTGTGCGTGTGCAGGTGAGGTGCTGCAGCCGGTCACAGACATGGACATCCCTCAGCAGCTGGTGGAGAGACTGCAGGAGGAGAAGCGGGTGGAGGCACAGAAACGGAAGGAGCGCCAGGAAGCTCATCTCTACATGCAAGTGCAGGTGAGGAGAACACGCTTCTCTCAGTTATTTATTACTCTGTCCAGGTGGTTGGTTGACTTCATAAATCAGGGGTGTTCTGAGCTTGCGATGGCTTTTTTTTTTTCCTTTTTTTTTTTTTTTAAAATAGATGGTGACTGAGGACCAGTTCTGCGGGCACCAGGGCAACGACATGTACGACGAGGAGAAAGTGAAGTACACCGTGTTTAAGGTGCTGAAGAGCTCCACTCTGGCCGAGTTTGTGCAGAACCTCTCTCAGACCATGGTGAGCTCCACTGCGCACGCCGCAAACTCCACGCACTGGTCGGGTCACCTGCTGGCGCTCTCGCCGCCCATACAGCAGTACGTGCTGTGCTCTTTAGAGCGTCTGGAGTTACTCAGTACAAAGACTTGATTGATCCTGTAAGGACGTTCTGCCTTGCTTAAGCAGACAAGGACACACAACTTATAAGTTCCCACCAGCCTTTAGGATCGAGGAGTTGTGCTAACATGGCCAGTTTTAGTGAAGAACAGAATTCTAGGTGTCGAGCTTTATTTTGCCTGTTACACAAATCACAACTCTGATGCCGAAATCACTCTCGTCAACCCTGATAGCTGCATGTTAACCATCCGTATGAAGGGCAGGAGGACACGAGGGTGCTTCTGATTTGCATATCATGCATATTCATAAGGATGAAGTCGCGGAAACGTTTCTAGGTCCTTTTAATGTCGTGTAGTTGGACCGATCAGGTGGGAATCTCCCGCCTCTGTGCTCTGTCTGCTCAGGCTGGTGGTGTTGAATGTCTTCTTGATTGTGTGCAGGGTTTCCCACAGGACCAGATGCGGCTGTGGCCCATGCAGGCCAGGAGCAACGGCACCAAGCGGCCGGCCATGTTGGACTACGAGGCAGACTGCAACAAGTCTGTAAGTGATCAGCAACGGCGCAGAAACGGTTGCGATCGTCACGCGTCCTGCTGCCTGTAGAATTACTTGGCAGCTTTTGTGTCTGTGCTTAAGAAAGAATTTGCTCTGCTTCACTCGCTAGATGATTGACTTGAGCGACAACGAGAACCCCTGGACAATATTTCTGGAAACGGTGGATCCAGAAATGGCCGCCAGCGGTGCGACGTTACCCAAGTTCGACAAAGACCGTGAGTGTGACCCTTCCCCCTCACAAATGCTAACTTCCCCCGAGATCATTTCATCAGGTCCATTTACCTACAACTTTATTCTTTACGTTCTTTTCTTCCTTTACTTTTCAGACGATGTCATGTTGTTCTTGAAGATGTATGACCCAAAAACCAGGAGCTTAAATTATTGTGGACATATCTACACACCTATATCCTGTAAAATACGTGAGTCACGTAACGTAACTTCTGTAACGTGGACCTAGGTCACAGCACCCATGTCTCTTTAAATGAGATAAAGATATAAAGCGCCGCTGCAGTGTTGATGCTGGAAAACTGACCCAGTCTTTGTCTGTCTGTCTCTTGTGATCAGGAGACTTGCTGCCCGTCATGTGTGAAAGAGCAGGGTTTCAGCAGGGAACTAGTCTTATCCTCTATGAGGTATATTTGTCTTTTGCGTTTTGTATTTGTCTTCCATTCATCCTGTTTCTCAGTCCTGTATTGTTTTTGTAATCCGTGATCTATCCTGCACCACGCAGGAAGTTAAACCGAATTTAACAGAGCGGATACAGGACTACGACGTCTCCCTGGATAAAGCTCTGGACGAGCTCATGGACGGAGACATAATCGTGTTCCAGAAGTACGCGTTCTCTCCTCCGTCAGCTTTCAGAGGTTCTGTTTAATGTCTGAGGGGGAAAAAGGGAGAGAATGACCCCTCCTGTCATCTGTTTTAATAGGGATGACCCAGAAAACGACACAAGTGAGCTGCCAACGGCAAAAGACTACTTCAGAGACCTGTACCACCGCGTGGACGTCATCTTCTGCGACAAGACCATCCACAATGACCCGGGCTTCGTCGTTACACTCTCCAACAGGATGAACTACTTCCAGGTTGGTGTCGTTGAACGAAGTGACCTTGACCGCGTGAGAGACGGAGTATATGTAGGTCTGTATAATGGGAGTGAAGCTGTGCAGGCATGCTCTTGACAGAAAATGCGATGCGTGCACACAGTACTTAAACGATTTAAAGCAGCTGCTAAATTGCTGGTATTCTGCGAACAGTTCCTTATGAATCAAAAATATTTTAGCCTTAAGGATTAGCATGCCACGCCTGCTTCACCACGTCTGGCAGGCACAGAGGCCACGCCTCCTTCCTGGGACTGACATCCAGCGAGGCAACGCCACCTTCATGAGGATCAACATGTCCGGAGACCACGCCTCTCCCTCTGTGACGTTCCCAGGGTCATGCACGCATCGCGTTAAACCTTTTTTTTTTTTTTTGTTTTTTTTTTTTTTTTTTTTTTTTTTTTCCCACCAGATTTTGGTCTTTAATTTTGAGCAACAGAGACCGATTTACTCGGCGTTCCAAAGCCGTGTCATCGTGTTCCATCTCAAGTTTTAAGGGTACAAATTCCACTTCTGTGGTCAGGTTGTCCTCTAACGTGCACCGCTTTTAATCTTCATGATTTAGAGTAAACAGTCCGTTCCTCCGTTGCGTGTCAGCTGTGTAGTGACTTTAGTTAAACCCGGTTTATTTCTGAAGCCGCCGCTACAGCCGGTGACGCTTCAGTGAATCTGGAGCCCCGCGAGCGGTTGTTATTCTAGAGCAGTCTGCTTCCCTCACTCACTTATGCATATATTTTTAATGTGATTTGTAGGTGGCAAAGACTGTTGCGCAGAGGTTAAACACTGACCCCATGCTCCTACAGTTCTTCAAGTCCCAGGGGTAAGTTTGCTCACGTCTCGCCCTGCTTTCCGTCGTTCCACCACATTCACTTAATTCGCTTAATATTTAGATTAACTAGTTTGAATCCGATTGTCCTCTCTTGTCCTGCTCAGGTACAGGGACGGCCCGGGCAACCCACTCAGGCACAACTACGAGGGAACTCTCCGAGACCTGCTGCAGTTCTTCAAACCGCGGCAGCCCAAGAAGCTCTACTACCAACAGGTGAGAGAATCGGAGTCGCAGCAGCAGCATCACTTCATCTTTTTTCTTTTTTTTTTTTTAAATCAAGCCGTATCCTATAGATTTTGTTCCTTTAGTTAGTTGTTTAGTGTTTGTTTCTTTAGTGCTATGGTATCATGTGCATGTCTTTGAGTGTACCAGTTTATGTGATGAATATCATATGGATGACCTGCGAGTTAAAATAGTGATTTATTGGATGCAGACGTACAACCTAACAGCTATAAATACAGTATTCGTGCATTCCTTTTTATTTTTATTTTTTTTATTTATTTTTTTTTTTTTAAAAAGTCTAAGCTTGTAATAGGGTTTTGAATATAAATGAGCGAGTAAAGCAGCACATCCTGGGTGGAACGACCATTAGCACCTTGCTACCATGCTCGACAGTGCTTCTGTATAGCGTAACATGCTGAACACCGCGATCTGAGCTCTCTGTACAGGAACATGAGCCCCACGGTGCAGGTTCAGCTCCGGTCCTCTGATTAATTCATGTCCTCCTCTCACCTCTCGCAGCTCAAGATGAAGATCACCGACTTTGAAAACCGGAGGAGTTTCAAATCCATATGGCTTAACAGTCAGTTTCGGGAGGAGGTAAACAAAGTTCCTCAAGGAGCTTCAGTTCATATCCTAGCTCAGTTCCTATAACTTTGAATTCAATAAAAGAAAAAAATCTAAGCTGTCTCTGTTCCTTGTACACTCCAGGAGATCACACTGTACCCAGACAAGCATGGTTGTGTTCGAGACCTTCTCGAGGAATGTAAAAAGGCTGTGGAGCTCTCAGACAAGGGCTCAGAGAAGCTCAGGTATAAACCACTGCTAGTGTGTTCCAAGTGTAGCTTTCAGGCTTTCATTCATCCTGTTCTTGGGGCTGACTTGTCCTCTGTAGAATGCTCTTACAGAAGCACTTGAATGAAAAATTGATGCTGGTTGCGTTCCTAAAATGTCTCATGTTGAAGTGCGCCATTAAATCTGATCAGCTCTTTCACGGCGCTGTCTTTGCATTCATAAGCCTTTTATTGAGCCTCATCTGTGCTCCGTGTCTTCTTGCCGTCTTTTCCTTCCCGCAGGCTGTTAGAAATCGTAAGCTACAAAATTATCGGGGTTCACCAAGAGGACGAACTGCTAGAATGTTTATCTCCCGCAGCCAGTCGGACGTTCAGAATAGAGGTGAGCTCTTATTCGCGCCGCCCCTCGGGCTCTCTCCTCGCTTTATGCTGTAGATCGAGATTCATCACCTTAACAATGAAATTGTGGATATTTGATTAGTTTTCTTTTATGTGTTTGCGGAGGTTGTGAAAGTCCAGGTGTGTATTTGGAATCTCGTTTGTGTCCATTAGGAAATCCCTCTGGACCAGGTCGACCTGGATAAGGAGAACGAGATGCTGATTCCAGTTGCACATTTCCACAAGGAGGTCTTCGGGACTTTTGGAATTCCGTTCTTGCTAAAGATTCGTCAGGTGTGTTATTTTTGTGCACATCTGTGCGATTTCATTTCCGTCACCTTGCAGCTGACAACACAGGAGCCGTACTGACCCGATGAATAGCAAGACAGAGTAAACCAATAAAAGCTGCGCTAGCTTTAACATGCATGCCCCGCCCACTCGGCCTCATTGATCAAACCGTTGTGTTGAGTTATCGGTCAGTGAGCGTCACCCTAACCCGCTGCTGTGCTGTGTCCAGGCCGAGCCGTTCAGAGAGGTGATGAAGAGGATCCAGAGCATGCTGGATATCCAGGAGAAAGAGTTTGAAAAGGTAAACGCTGTTGCAGTTAATTACAGTGTGTATATACTGAGTAACATCTGCAGATTTAGACTAAAAATGTACTGTAGCTTTACTTGTTTCTGTTTTTCCCTCTTTTGTGTACGTCATATAGCAAAATTTTGTGGAACATGCACTGTCACTCACGCGCACACACAGTTCCACATTTCCAACACGCTTCAGCCCTATTTGGTCAGCATTAGTTTACCCAAAGAGCTCCTTTGATTTAACATGAGTTGGTAGTGACTTGTTGATGTATTTATTTATTTTATTTTTTTAGTATTATTTATTTTATTTTTTTGTGCATTTTGCAGTTTAAATTTGCGATCGTGATGATGGGCCGGCACCAATACATCAATGAGGACGACTACGAAGTGAACCTGAAGGACTTCGAGCCTCAGCCGGGTAGGTTGAGCATTAAGCTGATCTGCGTCCCATTTCCTTACACGAGAGCGGACGGTTGCAGGGTGTGCTGTAAACTCGCACCCTTCGGGTCGGTTCAGAGCCAAGCTACGACTACCACGTTTAACCTCGTACTCGTTTTCATGCACTGTTTGGTTTCTGTAGCAGCAGCATATCTGCAAATCCCTCATTCTAATACCTTATTGTTTCTATAGTAACGGCTCATTTTTGCTGTGGTATAAGTGGAATAATAGTTTTATTTTATTTTTTTTTCCCCTGCAGGAAACATGTCCCACCCGAGACCCTGGTTAGGGCTTGACCACTTCAACAAAGCGCCGAAGCGAGGCCGCTACACGTACCTGGAGAAGGCTATCAAGATCCACAACTGACGCGCTCCGTTTCCGCCCTAACCGACCCTTATTAAAGACTCTAACCAGAAGTTGTGTGTGTGTGTGTGTGTGTGTGTGTGTGTGTGTGTGTGTGTGTGTGCACCACTTTTTACCACCTGCCCTGCGGTTACACAGGCCCTGCCTATGAAGTCTTCAGCAAACCAGAGTTCCTGCTCATCTTTTTTTTTTTTTTTTCTCCCCCCCTTTTCCCCCCTTTAGAAGCTCTTCGATCCGACTGCTGTCGCCTGCCTGTTTTTGTCTGGGAGAATGAATTGAATTTTAACAAATGGGGGAACAGTATGAACTTTCTAGACAGATGTAATATTTTTTTTTCTGTTTTTGGTTTTGTTTTTCCTTTTAATTTTTGGTTTTAAAGAATTGTTACGGCAAGAAAGCTGCTGCGTGCGTAGCGAGGGAGGGGAAGAGGCTGGGAAGAAAAGTTTGGCCATCTCCCCCAAAAAAAAAAAAAAAAAAAAAAAAAAAAAAAAAACACAGACGGATGGATGTCGAGGATATTTAACCAACTTTTAACCAAAAAGGACACCTCTGATGGCTCAAGCTTGCTGATAACTCTGATGCAGTTCCGTGTTTTCTCGTCCCTTAGCGCAATTCTATTTTTGGGTTGGGTTTTTTTGGGGGTTTTTTTTTTTTTGTTTAGGGTTTTTTTTTTTCTTTCCATGTTCACACAATTCTCACTTAGTTCAGTTAAGAAATCAATTCAGTCATACCATTCATGGAAATACTTGTATGATAAAAAATAAAGATCCACAGCATCGTTTTAAAAACAAACAACAAACGAGATGAATCGTCTGTATTTCATTTTGCACGTTGGCACTTAATATCAAAGGTTTTACATTTCTCCACCCCGGTAAATGTAATCTTTGGTCGTGTTTTGGCCCTGAGAAACCCCCACCCCACCCCACCCTCCCCGTGTGTTTCTTTTCTCTCTCTTTCTCCCCCCCCAGCCCACCCTCTAATGCTTTCTCTCTCTGGTTTTCCACCCTCTTTTGTTCCTCTGTTGTTTTTGCCATGGGATTGGAGGCAGTCTTTCTCCACATTCATCCTACATTAGCAGGAGGCTGCAGACTTTCACAAGACTGGTTCAGGATGTAGAGAAACCAGCATTAAAATGAACCATTTTTGTTTTTTTGTTTAATATTATATTTTTTTGTTTGTTTTAGTTTTGTCCCCCCCCCCCCTGTTCTAAGCACAGAAGGAGGCATACTCCTGAGTGCGTAGTCTGCTTTGTAAAGACAAACATTTAAAATTGTATATTTAAAGAAGAATGGACATGTAAAATTAAAGACACACTTTTGTTGGGTACAGATCGATGCAGATGTTCATATTCATTGTGTGTAGTTTTATTTTGGACACCGTTTTCTTTCCCTCAACTACTTGCTACAGTTCGTTTTAAGTGCAGATGCAGATCTCCTCTTTTGATTCCGGTTCCCACCCCTCAGTCTAATTCCTCCGTGTAGCAGCAGTGTACAACAATTATTCCTGTATATTGCCTTTTTGCTGAAAAAATGTATGTTGAATAAAATTTTCTATAAAAGCTACTGCAGCTCTTAATGCAACGTTGTGATCCTGGAAAGACTGCGCTGATTGGCACTTCAATGCTGCGATTTAAACATTGTCGGCTGCTGCATGTTTGCAAATCTGGAGAATTTACATTTTTGACTTTTGAGTCAGCGAATTACTTTTTACTGCTTCTTTTCCTCCAATCAACAAAAAAGCAAAATTTGTACGGGGTTTTACGTGAACATGCTACAGTTTCATTTAAGATGCTAGGGAAGTTTACATGCACTTGGTTTTATACCTTCACCTCTACACAGCTATGTTTTCAGGTTTCGGTCTCAGGTTTTCAGTGCGATTTCTCGAGAACGAGTCGTTTTATGTTTGTAGGATTTCTATGGACTGATCACAGTAACCGCAAATTCACTTACTAGATTTCGGAATCGATCCAGACGGGTGTCAAAATCACAATGAGGGCAAATGTCTGACAATTTTTCTTTAGTACTTTCTTCCTTCAGGATGAAAGTAAATCGTAAGGGTGGTTTTCGGCATGCACGTTAATGACTGCTTGGTGTTGAAGGCGTTCCCGTTGACCACGTTAATAAAAGTGCGCATGTAAACATTTTATGCCTACGTCTTTAACAGCTAACATGGGCAAACAGTAGTGCCCAAAAAAAAGTAGGGTTTTTTTTTTTTTTTCTCTGGCAAAAAAAAGTGCCGTTTTTGGCTGACGTTTTGCTGTCATCCTAAGCCAAATCCACTGATGTATTTTACTTCACGTTAAGGAACTTAAAGGATGTCACGCCACCTCGGTGCATTTATCAGGCGCCGACCCAAAGGTCACTCACGTGTAATGATGGTAAAGAGGGAAGGGTTTCTATGGAATCAGTTAAGATTGGAAAGTTCAAAAGACTAACACACAGTATCATGAACAAGGTTAATTTCTTTCCTCATCCTGTTACTTAACACTCATCTAAAGACAACATTTGGTTCGTAAAATGATTTTTTTTATTGATAATGAAGATCCTCGATTACATTGATTTACACATCACTGTAGCAGAGCTCTACACTGCAATTGAAATTTACATTTAAAAATAAGTCAAATTCATGGAGAATTATGTACAAAGCACAGGGGTTTCCCATGGAGTTATTCTATTATTATTATTATTTTTTAATTAAGTCTAATTTATTAGTGTTTAATTTAATGGTCAAGTTTGTGTCTCATGTCAAACCTGAGAACCAGATGGTACCGGTGCCTTGTTGCCTCATGATGCAGGAGCGAATCATGAGCAGTTTACTATTTTGCACAATCAAAATCATTTATATAACACTTGCAGAGCCCAACGCCCCCAATAATATTCATACCCTGTTTTCCATAAGAAATCCTCAAATTCTGTGGTATAATAATAGTTATGGTGTGAGTTGATGCCAGCTGCCTCCCTAGGCACCGTAAACACTTCACACTTATTTCCTTCATATAAAACACCGGATTCGTCTGTTCAGGCGATTGCGTTCGAGTGCACTTAAAACCTCCAGTGCACTTCAGCGTTTTTCAATCCAGTCCACAGCTTCATCCCAGAAGTTAGAGTTCATGCCTAATTAGCATTAATGTAATAGTGTCAGCCATTTTATGGAAAAAAAAAAAAATCATAATTCAGGGATGTATATGGTGTGGCTCGCTAATAAAAATGAACCTTTATCAATTTGTCTTAAAAATTCTCTCAGAAGTTCTGTCAGGTTATCTCTGCTAGCTAGCCAGCTAGATAGAATTAGCAGTAAAGCATAACGATATTTTGGAATTTGACTTAAAAATCCTTTCAGAAGTTTTGTCAGGTTAGCTCGTGTTAGCTAGCTACATAGCATTAGCAGTAAAGAATAACAATATTTAGAAATTTGACTTGAAAATCCTTTCAGAAGTTTTGTCAGGTTAGCTCATGTTAGCTAGCTACATAGCATTAGCAGTAAAGAATAACAATATTTAGAAATTTGACTTGAAAATCCTTTCAGAAGTTTTGTCAGGTTAGCCATGGTAACTAGCTAGAAAGCACTAGCAGTGAAGAATAGCAATGTCTGACTTAAAAATGATGAAATGCAAAATTATTCTGATTCTGAAAGTCCTCGGTAGGAGATGGCAGGTTAGTTCATGTTAGCTAGCTAGGTAGCATTAGCAGTGAAAATTATGAACATTTATGAATGACTTGAATATTAATATGATCTCCTTTTAGATATTTTGATATATGATAGCGGTCAGGTTATCGCATGTTCGCTAAATGGTTACCTTAGAACTAAATAATAGTGCACACTTCAGTATTAGACTCTTCAAAAATCCAGTCAGATTAGCTCATGTATGCTAGTTGGCTAGAATTTTCAGAGAAGATAATGAATTTTTAAGACTTGCTCTCAAAATGCTTTCTCATGTTAAAAAGCTTGCAAACGTTAGCAGTAAAGAATAATGATATTTATTGTGTTGGTTTGTTCTGAAATACTAAGATATTCTTAAAGAAATCCTGTCAGGTGAGCTAGCTAGGAAGAAGAAAAAAAACATCCTCTCATGTTAGCTAGCTAGCTGTCATTAGCCGTAAAGTATAATGATGATTTTAAAAACCCTCTTAGAATCCTGTCAAACTAGCTTATTTAGACTAGCCTCTTTAATGAATACGATGAACGTTTATGAGTATAACTTCTCAGAAATAGCACACGAGAGCTAACTGATTAGCGTTGGCAGTGAAGAAGAATTACACTTGCTATAATAAAGACTTGCTATAGAAATCTTGTCAGGTTAGCTCATGTTTGCTAGCTAAACCTACAATTGTGGTGCCTTCCTCAGACGAACACTAGCATCCGGGATATATTTTTGCTCTATCCAAACAACCAAACGAATAAGAACACTGAACACTTGAATACAGAGCAAAAACGTGGACTTGTGGAAATTCTAGATGAGAAAACGCTGATAACGCAAATCAAAACGTCCTAATTTGCAGATGTCCGAAGCAAAGTAAAAGCAACAGGTCCCTCAAAATGGCGAGGTTGTGTACTGCAGTAGCATATTACAAAATCAGTATAATCATAATAATAATAATACGTCGTTAGGGTTCTAAAGTGTGCCGAAGTGTCCATCAGCTAATCTCATGTTCGTACATGATCATGTCGAGTAGATGGTGGTGGTAGGTGTGTTGTGTTTTTTTTTCTTTTGGTCGCTTTTTTTTTGCAGCTATGGCTTGAGCGTTAGCTCCGAGGAGTTTGGCTAGGGTCAGCAGCATCGTTTCTTATCCACGTGCAGAACACGGTGACACCTGGGGCAGGAGTGGTACACGTCTTTGAAGAACTTGAGGAAAAATGGCAGGAGGCAGCAGCCAAGCACAAACCTAAAAGACACAATCACATAGATACATGTATAATCACAGTTCATTCACTTATAGACACATATTTCTTTCAGATCTTTACATGATCGTTTAATTTAAAATGAAAGGAAATGAATTATAAAGGTTATAATAAAGATTAAATAAAAATATTAAAAGTATAAATTTGATTTTCCCTCCATGGTGTTTTATTTTTGAGTGCTTACACTTTCAGTGATCTAAGATTTCTTATTATTTTCCATATTTGTTATTTTGTGCTGTTTGCTACCAACATTCAAGTTTCATATTTGAATACAAATTTTATTTCATGTTTAATATTTTATTTTTTCTCACAACTCCATTAAACACACCTAGCATACATTTTGAACTGCACTGAGCTTTATAACTTAAATCACAATGCTATTTGGTTCACACGATCTATTGATTTGTGTTGAAATATTCATTCATTCCTGTGATTCTATTTGGGGTTTTTTTTGTTTTCTTTTCTTTATTTTGTCAGAATGGCCTGCTTCCAAATGAGATTTTTTAAAAAGATCCCAAAATTGGATTTTATTTTTCTTCTTGCTGTCTTGGGTAGTTTGTCGTACGTGTGAATACTTTGTTGATAAACCAAAATAAATAAATAAATCAGAGTGAAATAAAATCGATTTATGCAAATCTGTGCATATTCAGGGCATTTCATTTGCATATTTTACAAAACATGGCGTAGAAAAACAGTTCATAATAATCATAATATTGAATTGATGTATATTTTGATATATATTATTGTTTTTATTTCTGTATTTTATTTTTCTTACTGGTTGTTGCACATGAAGCCGAATTACACATGAAAATTTCGTTATGAAAAAAGTTTTATTCTTCGTACCCGCACAGGATGAAGAGGAGGCACATGAGCCAGGCGTACGTTCCCACTTTATAGGTGACTTGGGTGAGCACTTGCTCTCGGCAGTTGGTGCAGGTGAACATGCCGGGAGAGCGTCCGAGATCCGACTCATAACTCACAAACCTGTTCCTGTCAGTGGACGTCGTGTGAACTGGCAGAGCGAGGAGAGGAAAACGTTCAGAGAGCAGGCGGGATTTAAAACTGACGTGGCACTGATAACCGGCGATAGCACACTCACCTGTCGTGGCTTGGGTCTGAACTCTTGGGATATCTGAAGAAGTGGCAGAAGTGCTCATTGGGGTGAACGGCGTGTGCACCTTGTACACCTTCACGTCATCCCCTCTGCCATCCACTACAGATAACAAGAGATCATGACATCATGTGGAGCTCTCAGAGGACCTTCTTTACTGGGTACATGATTTACCAGCAGACCAAACGTGGAACCAGTATTAAAATACCAGTACAGACCATCAGAGACGGCTAAACAATCTCGGTTTCCAAAGAAATGTTAGGGGAAGATTAGTAAATCACCCATCACGAATCCCTCCTGTAGGCTGTATAGGGAGAAAGGAGCTGATTGGGTTCGGGAGGAAAATTTGATACTGACCCGGTACGATGTAGGGTGGAGGGTCTGTTATTCCTGAGCTCATTTCCTTATCTGTTTAGCCGTAGCTGCAAGAGACAATCAATCAGTCAATCGATCAATCAAGAAAAGGAAGAATCAATTGAATTAAAATTATAGTAATATTTATATGAATTATTTGACAGTAATGCTAAAATATATATTTAGCTATATGATATATTTTGGTTCGACTTCTTGCAAAATGACATTCACTATTAATAATAATCTGATGTCTAGGTGTGTTTTATTTGGCCTTTCTTTTATTTCCTAGGTATCTTCTTCATGCAAAATGACATTTTAGCCAATTGCTGGGTTTTAATGAATGTTTTGATGTTGTTGTTTTTTTGCTTTCCTCCACACATTCTCACACTAATCCTTTGCATTCTGATCTTTTTATATATGTACGTGTTCCACTTGCTTCGTCATGTCATTTGACGTTAAAACATTTGAAAGTGTGCTTTTTATCTTGATGAGAAATGCAGTAAAAGATGTATCAGCTGATCTCACACTCAGAACCATACAGGAACATTCTTTAACGTTTGTTATCTACAAGCAAGACAGAAAGAAAAGAATGCATTGTTTCACTGATCTAGAATGGATATATGAAATAAAACTAATGGTACGTTTGAATGATCAACAGCCATGCAGTAGAAGTTTTATCCTTCTATCATGGTTACCACTAGAACAAACAAAATGTGGTCAAATAAACCTTTAGTGGAAAAAGCAACTCTTTCCGAACAGGAAGCAGGTGAGAGATTGGAAGTATGTGACGCTTCACGGCCAACGGATTAAAAAAAAGCAAAAGCTAGAATTTTATCTCAAGTTTGATTTTCAGTGAAATGTCGGTGACAGCAACTAGTGGGATCAAACGATCCATCTCATCAACCTGCAACACGCTTAAAGGGTAAATGTCCCAAATTCTGACCACCAGGGGGCGTATGAGCATCAGCAGAGTTGATGGAGAACGTCTTACTGAAAAGTTGTCAACTAATTTCCTCTTTATTCCAGTCACAGTCCAGTTCAGGGTTTGACTCTAAGTTGAGTTGACCTCAGAGACAGAGCAAAGCTTCCTGAATACCACATTTATGATTTAGCTCATAAGTCAAACTTTTGATGATGACTTGGATTGGTCGAGTTCAGGACGAGGCTCCAGTGACCCTTAAAAGCCTGCGATGGCCTCCATGTTAAAAAAGAGAACTATAAGGAACTGTAAGGAACTATTTGGTTTAAATCGCACAGATGTGTGGATTAATGGAGAAAAAAGTCCATTTGCAGCTTCAGAGTCCAACATCATAAAAAATATCTTTTGTTGCCATTTTGTTTGACGTATACTCCAGCATGCTTTTTTTTGTTTGTTTGGTTGGTTTTTTTTTAGATAAATGACACAAGATAATGCTACATGATACTGGTTCCACACTTCAGTGACAGGTACACTTCTCTCCTGAGATGGCTTTCGGAAATGCCTGAAGAAGTTCAGATGTTTCTAAAAGACAGGAATTTGTCCCAGTGAACGCCTTGATGAAACATTTCACTAGCCTAGCCTGTCCTCGGCCAGTTGAACACTGGTGAGAGGTGGAATGTCGCCCGGCAGCATGTTTCACTCGGCAGTCTCGAGAACTCGAGAACTTGGCAGCTACATAGCCTACATTCTCAGAAGTAAACTTGGCAAGCTGTACTTTTTCTTGGTGGTACCATCAAGAGTGAATGATTTCAGTGGTACAGTATGTCTTCATTTCCAAGTGAAGGATATGTACTAAACAGAAAAAAAAGATATAGCCTTGGTGGAACCATCCCAGTGATGAGGAAAACGCAGTCTGGTACCTAATCGGGCGCTAAAGTTGTAGTTCAAATCAAAGCCACTTATTTCGTAACTGCAATGAAACATTACAGGGAATCTTAAGTCATATCTGCTCTGCTGTTTAATTACTGAGTCATACTGACATCGTGGAAGGCGATTACAAAAGAATAGATGTGCAATTCATTAATAAATTAACGAATAAATGACACTAATAGGTTTAGGGGTTTAGGTTTGGGGTTTAATAGCACTGTGGGTCTTCACATCAAGAGTGATCGACACTTGAGGGTGTGACGATGCTCTGGTGTGACCGCATACCGTGCTGAGGAACTCGGAAGCGTGGGTGTATGCACACATATATATGAGCCATATACCATATGTTTTGGCAAAAACTGACACCATAATTTCTGGGCGTGTCACTTTTTAAAACACCACAGCTGAAATTTGGAAGACTACTAAACGGTGAAGGTGATCAACCTTTAGTCATTATTTCATGCTAAGGTGTGTATCAGGGCTGGGCTCCTGCATGACCCAACAAAAACGTCACATGAAGCTCGCGTGACAAAGAAAGGCACATGGGAGCTGATGTTTTGCTGCGTGATGCAGTTACTGCCTTCATTCATTTTCAGTAACTGGTTAATCTTGAGCAGAAGCAAAGGAGCAAATTGTACCTTGTCGCTGGGGTAGTGCCCTCAGGGTACCTTTAATACATTTATATATTGCACCTTTAAAGATGATTTAAGGTAGTGCTTTAGAAAATGTGTCTTTTTAGGTCAAAATATAAAAGATGCGCTATGATGGTGCCACTGAAGCAGCAAGAAAAGTACAGTTTGGCACCCTTTTCTCTCTCAGATTGTACTTTCAGTGAGTAATGTGTGTAAACTTACTAGTAGATATTGCTGGTAGGTAAAATAATTACAAATAACTCATAATAAAACAGTAACTGCAGGAGTGTATGGGAGCGACCTAAGAAAAACACCAAATGAAACAGGAAACTATTAACAAATCCGGAATAAAATTCCTCACTCACATCCCTCACAACACGTACCGCCTAGTAGCTTCACTGAACAATATCCGAAACATCAGAATAACAATCTCAAACGTTCACTTGTTCACATTTTACAGAAGTTTCCCGTTCATCCTAAAACTAATGATGTTTGGATCGCAGTTATTACAACCACAAATCATTATTAATCACTCCCAAGCAAATATTCGTTATAATGATGAATGTATGGCATCCGTTCAAAGCTTCTTCTTTTTTTTTAAGCTCCTGAAATATATTTGTTTTTCTTGAATCTGGTTTTCCCGTCAACTAAAAAAGCCACATTATATTAAGAAGTCACATCACTAATTGATTCTTGATTAAGGAATTTGGTAAACTGTTGCTTATTGGGTATTTAGTGCACTACCTAGGGTAAGCAACTATTTTATACCCTATGTAGGGAACATATGTAGTGAACAGTAAATAAAAACAATCCCTATTGGGTATAAAGTGCACTAAATAATCTGTATATACCTATTTATCTATAACTATATAGGTACAATATAGAATTTATATACTTATAACTAAATATCTGTATATATAACAATATATAACTTCATACGTATAAATAGTGCTGAATTCAAATGTCTCTTTAGTGGACATTTAACACACTGCATACAGTGTAAGCATTATTTTTATTTAATCTTTCACATATGATTACTAAATTTCCTGTATATTGTACTTATACAGGTAGTTTTTATGTTAGCTTTAATATGCAATTAATACCAGTTTGTCCGGAAGCACCAGACTGACACTTTTTTCTTCTTTTTTTTCCGTTATTCTGTGCAACTTATACAAAAAAATGACAAAGAACGTGAAAACGTAAATAACGATGTTCCGCTCAGGACATGCCAACAGGCGTGCCCTGCCATCATTGTTGTACCTGTTGTTTCGATTAAAGGTCACTGTGGCGCTGTTACATCATTATTTTGTTCTAAATACACAGATTAAAGGTCTTTCTTTTCCATGTCATAATGAAACAAAACCACTCCAGGCCTCGAGACCTGAAACTGAACTGAAAGCAGCAACATCAGGATCAGGTCCATGTTTTCTTTTCAGAAATGTTCTACTTTCAATTAAGAATTAGAAAGGATTTTTTTTTTTCATTTATGAACCGCAAGAAGAAGAAAAAAAAAACAATGTAAAAAGATATTCTAGAAACATTATGCCACATGATCTCTTCATCATGTGATCATGTGTCTCTGTGCACCTGAGGATGTTAAGCAGGTGTTTACACATGTACACTGATGAAAGCTCATCCTGCAGGCTCCAAAAAGCTCATAATACACATTTAGATTTAACATCTAAATCAACTTTCTAAAAATCTAGAAAGATCAACAGATATTTTGCATGACTCCAAAACACTTTGAATATTTTAGCATTCTCAGCCTAAATCAGCATGATGACCCAAAGCACACTTTAAAGCCATGTATATGAGGAAGTCCCTACTCACCCTGCTGCTGCTGCTGCTGCTGTTGATGTCTTGGGTGTGACTGGATCCAGTTTTGTAGGAGACGTGAAGCCATTCACAGCCTTCCCCCCACTCCACCCTCCTCAACCAGGGCGCACTTTCATACGCATTCACCTCCTCCATGAATATGCATAAGCCTGAGTCACGAAGTCAAGGCCTTTTCTCTACCTCTTTCTCTCTGAATAACCTGTTTTTGCCATAACAATGAGCTCTTACAGGTGCAGTAAGACAAGTATGGGTTTGTGTTGTTGTATTTTTTATCAGCCTAAAACACAATTAAACACATTTGCATGTGAGTGATTCAGAAAAACTGATTAAAAAAGTACTAACGTGAAGAGCTAATAGAAAGACCAACTCACTTATAATAAAGAAATTACTTTAAGTAAAATAGTTTGTGAGGGCGTGCAAACTTTTGCACTCAAGTATAAATGTCCTCGCCGTATGCACGTTGCATTGGTGTGACATCTTCTGCACCTCCCTGCGTATCGCATCTGTAATTGACGATGATGATAATGATGATGATCAATAAGCATAGAACAAAACACTCCATGCCATGCTGTTATAGGAAAGTAATCAACAACCGGGTGGTGCGATGAGTTACAGTTACCGTGGCGATTTTAGCAAAAAGGTGATTTATTCCTTTTATACCACAGCAAATTTGGTCAACACTTGCAATTTTTATTTTTTAAAGAATGACATGTCATACGTTTTATCCTTTTATAGTTACGTATCCGGAAAAGAATCGGTTTCTGTTCTCACTTATGCTATGGCATCTGTGAACAGTCGTTCCCTCAGCAGCCTCTTTTTTTCTCTCTCTTGAAGCGAATAAGACCAGAAAACACACCACAAAAACAGTAAACATGTCACTCTGTCCCGACTGACACTGGAGACTCCTTCCATAAATGTTACATGAACTTCTCCTTACAGAAAACGTCAACGCATACACAATCCGTTTACGTGGCGCGTCCGACGTGCAAGTCCCTGTGAATGAACTGTTACTATAGCAACAATATTGGGCAGATTAATATAAACCTATTGTCAGGGCTGTTGTTATAGAAAATTAATCAACACCAATCAGGATACAGAATATAACATCGCTGTGGTATATGAGATGAATACTTAAATCTTCCCCAGCATAAAGCTAATCTCCTCCTACAGTGAGTCGTGTCAGTCTGTTATTTCCCATTAATTACATCTCCAACTGTTATCCTATTGTTCAACCTTGAATCCGTCACCTTTTACACACCCAGACTAACCGGAGTGGGCTGAATTTCCTACTTAATTGATGAAACGGTGGAGTCAGGGTTATGGCCTGTCTATTACACCTTAGAGGTGACTGTTATTGGGAGTTAGCATGACTCATGTGCTGTTTTCCTTTTTAAAACATGTACATATCTTATTTACAGTTATCAGCGCTGCTCAAAGGTCAACATCACTATGAAACGTTTAACGTGGCTACATTAGTGTAAGACCCATTAACTTATTATCATCAATTTGCTATGCTTTAAAGCGGATTATAAACGTTATTATAATATTGGCCTCTCGTAATGCTAGCACTAGCTAATGTTAAGTAATTCGTCATATCATTGAAACGTTAGCCTAGGGTGGCAACATTAGCTAGATTTTCTTATTCACAGCTAGGTTACTGTAGGTGTTTTAAAAAAAACTATTAGCTCATGGCCAGAATGGTTTATCTGAGCTGTACTTTATAATCAATGCTCTAGTTTTAAACAAATGTGCTCAATCAGTTCAAACAATAGAGGGGTTACGGGTTTGGCTACATTTGTTGTTTTTGTCATAGCTAGCTAGAATTCCTTTCTCCAAATGTCATCGCATGGCTGTAGAAATGTCCTTAAAGCTATTTTAGGAGCAGGAGAGGAATGCTAAGGCTAATCAAAACCTGACAGGCATCAAAACTCTCTATTCAGAAAAAAATAAACAAAGCCCACATTACATTGTTAGTTAGCCGTAAAAAGGAATCTAGTTTGCTAAAGTAATAGCCTGATTATGTTTACCAGTGTATGAATTTCTACCCTGGAATTATTATTATTATTATTTTTTTTAAATTCAAGGACTGTCAACAAATTGTAGCGTTCGCTTCGCTAATTCGAGCATCGCTAATAGACACTGAAAGCAAGTCATATAACATCAACCCAAAGAATGGAAAAGTGAATTAGCAGCTGAAGGACGATGTTTGTATGTGTGTGTGTGTGTGTGTGTGTGTGTGTGTGTGTGTGTGTGTGACCATGTCATCTTCTTCCATGTCCCCTTTAAATCTTGCTAATGCAGAGTAATGCTAGTTAGCTATATAGCTATATTCTCATGCAGTTTAACAGATGCTAGTTTAATTAAACATTTGAGCTCTTTTTGCCCCAATCTTATGTGAAGCCATGAATCTTAAATTTTGCTAATGCAAAGTAATGCTAGTTAGCTAGCTAACTGTAGCTTTGTTTCAGAGACGCTAGCAAGATATTTAAGATTAGCTAAGCTGGATTGCTTCAGCTGTTTTCTCTAAAGTTGTATTTAAAATGACTTCAAGATTCCAAGATTGTTTAGGGTCTGTCTCACACCCACACACACACACACACACACACACACACACACACACAACCCCCCTGGGCTGAACCTTTCTGGTGGAAGTCGCTTGCTAATGTACTGCGCTCGGCCTGATTTGATCTTCGTGTCTGTTTACAAAAGCATTTCTCACATTTTCCATACCGGCTTTACCCACATCCAGAGTAATGAACCTACACCAACCACAGCTTTCACAAAAAAAGCCACAGCTTTTGGTGTCATCTTTCACGAGTAGGCTTTGACGCTTGCGATCCCACTGTATTACTCATTAATTAGCCTCATTCAGGGATTTGAAATGTGTTTCAAAGGGGTTTGAAACAGCGAGCTGCTGGAGAGGCGGTGGGAGAACCTCACATACCTTTTTGCCACCAGTGTCGGTTTAGGTCAAGTCGGAAATGACCGGGCGTGGGAGAGAAAGTCAAGAAGAGATTACCAGAATGTGATGGCTCTGTCTCACACACACTCGAACGAGAGCTGACACACCTTTTTTGCCGTCGCAGTCGATCCTGTCCTACAGCATTCCCCAGGTTGCGACCAAACCCTTCTGTGTTTCACATTCCAAAAATGGCTACTCACCACGCATGAGAGGGTACGTGCTTCGCACCGAGCCGGCTTCTACGACTTTTTAATCTCCCTGACGTATTACTAGCCCCAAGGGGACCCACATGTGATTATGCTTTTCCATGTAGTTATGTTTGCAAAGTCTGATTGTCTAATAAAAAAACATGAATCGTATCTGAAATTGTGTAATTGTGTGAATTCAAGTAAATATCATGTAATCGATATGAGATCATGTGACAAATTATGTTCATAATAAAAACGCATGAACTACATGTGAAAAAGTGACTTAAAATAGATAAAAACCAAGAAAAATGTGAAAAAAAAAATCACATATGAATAAAAAAATGAAAAATCAATGAATCAATCACATTTGAAAAAAATGCAGGCAGTATTTGTGAAAAATGAATCATAAGATGTAAAAAATAAATGAAATTGCACCGAGCAAATGAACGCATCATGAAAAAACAGAACTTGTGAAAGATCATAAACACGTGCGCTACATCTGGAAAACGAACATGAAAATACACGAACCGCATAAAAAGATCGCATGAAAATGAATCAAAAATATGAAAAGAAATTACATATGGAAAAAAAAAACCAATACATGAACTAAATGTGAAAATAATGGAATCATGAACAAAAATCACACTAAAATATTAATTTAAAAAAATCATGTGAAAAAACTATACATAAAAATGAACATGAGAAGATAAATGAATTGGGCAAAAATAAACGAACTTTGCTGGGGAAAGAAATCACACGTGAAAAATAAAAATGTGTGTAAAAAGCAGGTTAAAAATGACCCTGTGAAAAATGTGAAAAAAAAATCTAATTGAATCGAATTGAATTAAACCCTTATGTTGCTCTCTTCGTCTTTTTCTCATTCATGTGAACAGTTTATGTTTCAGAATAGCCAGCGTGACCCATCCCCATCTTCTGAATATAACTTCTTGTGTTTTTTCAGGTCTGATGTGTCACACAGTCATCTGAAAACGTGCGTAACGCCATTCCGCTGCCACTGCAGGAGATCCTGCACACAAAAGTCAGGTTTCGTGCACATAAACTGACATGTATTTACAGTTCTGTTTACGCCCTTGCAGCAAGAACTGAGGTATGAACCCGTATCACTTCGCTCACAGACCCTAATACTGGATTATGTATATAATTATTATCACCAGGCCCACAATTGTTATAATTCATGAATTATTTACACATTTACCAATTTCCTTAATTCGTTTGATATGAGTCTAAACCAGTGCAGCATATTTCACTCTCTTAATATAAATGACGATTACAGATGGCATCCTGGAGCTCACAAGTTCCTGCTCATGCCATTGTAATGGACTACAAGTTTTAGCATGAGTAGGAACTTGTGGCCTACAAGTTGGGGCTTGTGGGCTTCATGATAGCAGAAGTAGGAACTTGTAGACTTCAGGATGGCAGGATTAGGAGCTTATTTGTTTCAAGATGTTAGGAGTAGAAACTTGTGGGCTTCGGTATGGCATGAGCAGGAACTTGTACCCTACAAGTGGGTGATTTTGGGTTTCATGATAGCAGGAGTAGGTGGTCCTCAGGATGTCAGGAGTTGGAGCTTATTTGCTTCGGATTGTCTGGATTAGAAACTTGTGGGCTTCAGGATGGCAGGAGTTTGAACTTAGTCAGCCGCGGTGTGTCAGGAGTAGGAACTTGTGGCCTACAAGTAGGTGCTTGTGGGTTGCATGATAGAAGATGCAGGTGCTTGTGGGTCTCAGGACTGCAGAAGTGGGAGCGTACTAGCTTCGGAATGCCATCAGTAGAACTTTGTGCGCTTCAGAATGGCAGACGTAGGAACTTGTGCGAGTAGGAACTGTAGGTATGGGGAAGGTTGCAATGTCCTTATTTAATTGTTTAAGTATTCAATCTTATTACGACTTTTAAGTAGTACTCACACTCACTCTCATCACTCCACACATGTCGTGTTAGCTTCATCGTAGTCACAGAGTCATTTCTCCGAGTGACGCTTGATCACAGGCTTTAAGATGAACGGCTGAATAAAAATCCAATTTCAGAATCAGAATCACTTTCAGCTTATTATTCAGTCACGGTCAATCTTAGACCGCGTTATCCAATAAGGATGATTAATTATTCTGTGCGTGTAGTTTTGAGAGTGAGGAATGTGGACACGCTGACAGCTCCTTGGGTGACATCTCTCATATCTGTATGCTTCACGTCTGCCCTGTTTTTGTCCTTTGTCATTACGCATAACTTATTCGCACTGTCTTTCCAGATTTTATCCCTTTTTGCTCACCAAATTCCTTACATGGTCAGTGTTTCCTGTTCTCATTTTCTGTTGCTATGGTAGCTAATCACTCTTTTGCTTGTTGCTCATGTGTTTCTATTCAAAACATGTGTTTCTTTCTGAAGCATTTTATTATTATTTTTTTCCTCGTTTGAAGTAAATAAAAAAGTGACGCTTTTCGAGTTACTGCAAAAACCGAAAACAGCCTAAACTTCTCTGTCCTTTTCTGTGAAAAGTTATAAATGTTAAATAATCGTCTCATTTTTGGGACGCGTCCCTGTGAATGAGCTGTTACTATAGAAACGAGAGCATATCAGAAGGGGCACATTAATTAAAACCTACACTATTGTCAAAGCTGCTGTTATAGAAAATTAATCAACTGTCCAATCAGAATCCAGAATTCGGCGGCGCTGTGGAGTAAGCTGCTACATGTGGCGAGGTTTGGCTACACTGTAATCTATTATAAAGTGCACCAGGCAGGTTTTTTTTATTTTTTATTTTTATTTTTTTGCATTTTTGTCATTTTTGTCATTTTTTGTCTGGCATTTCAGTGTAAGCGTAAATATTTGGGTGTGGTTTCGGGTGTGTTGCTGTCTTGCTAAATCAGTTCTTGCAGAGAGTGATTCAGGTTGCAGTATCGCCAAAGGACGTTCACGGCCTCAGTGCAAGATGCCATCATCATCATCATCATCATCATCATCGTTGTCATCATTTTTGTCACTGATGTCAATTTTTTTGCACAAGTCACTGAAAATGATGAATTAAGAAATGTATCTGATGATCCTTTAGATAGGCTAGAACAAGGAGACGCCTGTCTCGGAAGCAGCCGAGCAGGTTTCGGCCATAAAATAAACACATACTTATCCTGTCAACGACACATTCGCTTTTTTCATGACAGAAGAGTCACGAGAGGTTGCGTCTTGTAGCTAATCACGACATGACAAAAGTTCTATGACGGTACACTTAGAAGCTATGCTGCTGGAGGACGTCTGTAGTAGTTATGATCAAGGAATAACGATCTCCATCAGCTATAGATCACAGCTTGTCTTCGGGATGATTACATGGCTGTCACACCGAATGTTCCATGATTTATAATACATACTGATCGCCTTAACATTAATTTTAAACATCTGTTGTACGGGGGCGTGGTCACGTTTTTGTGCTTTAGTAGGTCACATGACCATAAAATGTTCTTGTCAGGCCGGTAGACCATCTTTTGCGGGATGGTAATTTTCCATCTTCTGTATTCGACATGACTCAGCTGACCAATAAAGGTTTAAGATTTTCTAAATGCCTGACTGTATTATGTTCCTAAAAATATTTTGTCTTTAATGTAGCATTTGTAGCAATAACTCAAATACTCAAAATGAAGCCCTATTTGGATGGGATTCGCTTCACATCGGGATGCTGTGTAATGTGATAGTTACTGCTGTATCTTTGGGATTTTAGCCACATACAAACTGCATCTGAACGTGGCAAGTGCTATAAATATAAATGAGTGGTAGAACTAACCGCAGGTCATTTACACACCTGTTGAACTGACATCATGATTTTGTTACATGCCTGTGCCAGCTAAAACCCCCGAAAGAGTCCCTTCTCTGACTCGTCCTTTCATATATTTCATATTTCGTTTTTAATCTTGATTAGTCTCTGGGGCGTTTTTGGCAGGTGATGATAGAAAAGGCGAAGGTTTCCTGGAGTGTCTTTATACGGAAGAAAAGGTGCAAAATCTTTACCAACAAATCATTTCAGACAGGATACAGTATGCTACCTGGGGCTTCTTGTACAGCTCATTTTTCCATATGCAGAACTAAAATCTCAGACACACACAGTAATAATTACATTATCCCTCTTCCTCATGTGAAACTAATCCAGTCTAAATACATCTCTAAGGCGTTTCTGCACAGCGCACGGTATCAGGATGTATTTAATGCATTTTTCTACACACTTTTGCAAACGGAAAGCTTGCGTAAAGGCCACATCGCTGCCATGCACGGATGTTTATTTTGCAGGGTTCCCTCCATGGAGTTAGACAGCTCCAAAGAAAGGAGTTAGAAACCAAAGACGTTGCTTGTAGAAAAGAAGCCACCTTTATAAAGCTCTTTCAAGAGTTATAAACGGTCCTGAAATTACAAATTGTGTTTCCTAGCTTTGTGTACATGTCTGTTAGTGTTAAGGATGCCATAATGGCAGTATATGTATAAAAGATGAACATATGCAAAACAAATCAAATTTTGTAAATTGTCAGTTTATTCATTCTTTCTGATGACGATGCACACTTGTGCTAGTCTTCATGTCTGCCAATCAAATGCGCTCTAGAGATGTATAGGCCTAGCTTTTGTATATTAAAGCGCTTTTTAGCTAGCACGCTAAGCTACTGTCAGGTTTGTTTAGATTCAGCATGGGTACGGGGTATTTCGCTTGCTATTGGCGATCACGGTTTGAAGATTTGATTTGAATTATATTGCACCTGAGCCATTTTCCTGGCTCTAACACAGCTATATTTGTATTCATATACTGATAATGATGTTTAATTGATGAATTGTGTAGCATTTGATGAATAGCTTGTGATTCAAAAAGCATCGCTGTTCCTGTAGTAAATGTGAGCATTATGAACAGGAAACGAAGCGGTGCTAGAATTGACCTCTGAGGCGCAAAAGGTTTAAATTTTACCTTTACAGGCAACACCTTTAAATGTGCTAATGTGCGAGTCTCGAGGAACGCACTGCTGCCAGTCTGACATTTTAAAGGGTTTGAATCACGGGGCAAATTAGACAGCATTCCTTGGCTCGTGTATACACAAGATTGAAACACATGTGAGAGTACTGAACTTCTCAGCTTTCACAGTTTCCAATGAACACGGCTGTACATTACTCTAATCTAGTTCTGCATTCAATGTAAATAGCGTATCTAAAAATGAGGTCATGTGCAGATGCAGCCACCACATCTGGTCCCAATAACCTTCAAAGCATCTGTAGGTTATAGATTTATATTTTATACGATTGTACTACTAGGTTTTTTGTAGTAAACCAAAAAACGATCACAACAGTCATCACTGGGATTGGTTGGTGATCATCCCAACTATCCATATTGCATAAATAGGGAATATGACACTTCACTTATGTTATAGCAGCTACAAACACACATATATGTATGTATATATCTCTGTTTTTTTCTCTATTCGACAACAAATTGCCCATCCTATAGCACATGCTATTTAATCCTAGTGTAAGTCAAAGGCAGGGAGTAGTGCATCGTTCTCATGTCCAACAATCTCATGTCTCACTCCCATGTAAGAAATCTCGTAATGTTATCGTATTGAATGCAAACAATGAACGTGGCTATTGTTAGTACTCACAGCTGTCAACTATCTCGCTAGCTTTAGAAATATGTCTGCCAACCTAGTGGGAGACACCGGTCACACACAGTGAGTGCCCGAGTAGAGTGCGTGCAGTTAGACAGGTAGGTAGGTAGACAGCCAGGTAGACTTTTTAAACTTTTTAAAGCCCTGCGACTGCCACAGACGACTTTTTCCCCCCCTTTCATTGTCAGAGCATTTGATTTATAAATTGCTGTCAGGTTGTAAAGAAGATTTTCAAGAAATAAAAACAAAAGATGCTTCTAAAAATGAATTACCCTGCCTTTAACTTACACATAAGGGATTGTGAGTATTTTAAACTAGGATTATGGTATTCCCTAATATCCAGGCTTCAGTCAAACTAAACAAGATGAAACAGGTCTCAGGGAAGTGTCACAGTCTGGTATAACAGTGTTTAATAAACATAAATCAGAATATATTACGTGTATTACACATATTTGATACAAATAGAGTTAATATGGCCGCCACGATAAGCTCTGTGTTGAAAAGAAACTACATTTCCCGTGGGGTGGTCACTCGCACTTCCGTGTTTCTTCTTCGTGGATTGTCTTGCGCTCCGTCACGAGACCGCGTGTGATCGTTAGTCATGGAGGACGGAGGGTTTCTGTCGCTTCTTCAGCCTTAGCAGACTAATTTTAACACCTTTAAAAGAATTAACAATAACGTTTTGGGCTTTTTCCTTTTAATAAGCACCACCGACATGGCTAACAATATAGCGAAGAAGGTGTCGTGGTCTGGAGAAAGGACGCCGCTTCTGAACGGGGCTGAGGAGAGCAGATGCAGCGGGCAGGTTAGCAAACACGAGCACGTCAACTCCAGCAACAACAGCTCGCTCACTCCTAGCTTTGTTTAGGCTCGTGACAGGCAGAGAGATAAGGACATAATCATGATGTTACAAACAGTGGTGTGTTTTTTTGTATGCTAGTAGTGACTTGTCTCTCTAGCAGGGATGGAGACAGGGATGCTAGAAGCCTGCAGTTAACTAAGTTATCTAGTTATGCTGGTAGGGAGATGACTGTACTTGTCATGCCTTCATGGTTTTGTTTTGTTTTGTTTTTGTCATTCAAGCTGTAAAAAGTCCTTACAATGCCACCTCTGCTTTCATTTCGTGCGGTTCCTTTCTGATGAGCAGATGTTTTGCAATCCTGGAATGGCACATGTCCCTTCTTCCTAGTTGCACAATGAGAAAATTGTGTCTGATCTTATTATGGTCAGAAACCTAGAAGAAGTGTCTCTGGCATGATTTTTATTTATTTTTTATTTATAGTCATCTGGAGGCAAAATGTTTCACATAGGCAGGATGAGCACCGTGGATCTGGAGGAGGAAGCTATGACGACAGAAGAGGTAAAACTCCCAGTCCTTAAAGTGCCTCTGATACACAGATCATGTCCAAACTGTACGTAGAAGCTCTGCATTACTGCGTCAACGTGAGCTGGTGCGAGTGATTTGTCAAAAATGTGTCTGGAGACACAAAAACCATGATGAGCCAATCAACATATGACTCTGGAATGATTGACACTTGAGCGCTGACCCTCGGGAAGCCCCGCCCCCTCCTGCATCTCATGTCAGTAACATATTATACTTTCCGCAAACACTTGGTGGTTAGTGTAAATTCCCGTATGTACACACACTCCAGTTTCTTTGGGCGGGATTCATCGTTATTCCTCTTTGTGGTTAGCAGCTCTGGAAAACCAAATCGGTGTTCAGAGCTTGTTTTATCAGTCCCTTAGCGACATGGACGCCGGTATGATTTGGAGTTTTGGTGATATTCTCAACCTGTACTTGTCTTGAGTTCAGCCAATTAAACGCTCTGTTGAAAGCGTATGTCCCGCCCCCTGGGGGTGTGTCCTGCTCTATAGTAGCAGCTCTTAGCAGTAAACACGATTCGTCTGTCTGTCTGTGTGTGTGTGTGTTTTTGGTCATGCGTCTTCCTGCACACTTTTCCCTTTTCCACCGATCCCTCGTGTGGAAGAAATGTTTGGAGATCTTTGATTTTGGAAGAGCGAAAGCGAAATACGTCAACATGTTAAATCAGATCTTAGCTCTTAATTCGTTTCAAGGGGCCTTTAATAAGCAGCTCACCAAGAACGGCCTGTTTAGATGTTTCTGAAATGCATTTTTTCTTCTAGGTCACAGTCCAGGTTGTAATCTGTGTTGAATAAACAGTCATAAAGAGTCTTTGTCTAAATAGTTCTCGCTGAAACTAAAGCGCTTTACTGACACACTCCCGCTCTGCAGGAAAATCTGATTCAGCGCGCTAGTTTTAGAAACGGCTCCTTTAGAAACCAAACTGAGACGGTCTTATTCTTATCTTGTACGCTGTACTTTTTAGCTCGGGTGAGTGTGGGTATGATTAGTCAGCTTCAAAATTATTGGCACCCGTGTTTAATTATACTTTTCAACCTCATATGAAATGTCTGGGGTTTTTTTTTAATGATTTTGAAATTTTTGGTGATAAAAGAGGACTGAATTCAAAGCCTTCGCACTCACTGTAAAATCTCGATGCTTCAGGAAGGGTCCCGGATCCTTTACGAGGCTCTCCAACATTGTTAGACGTTACAGGATTTTCACCAAATCGAGACTTGTACATTTCTGAAGGGTGTCAATAATTTTGCAGCAAGCGTTTTACAGAACAGGACTGCGCTCCTTGAAAGAAGATTGCGTGGAAATTAAACTGCACAGCGCTCCCATGTATGTGAACTCAAAATACCACTTATGCAGCGTGATGTTCGGAATTATTTGCACCCTCCAGGAAAATGAGCAAAAAGCGGGAGCACAAGCACCATGAAGGGTGCCAGTTATTTTGTTACAAGTGTCTTGAAAGAATATAACAGGAAAGTTAAACTAAACAACGTTCCCGTATGTCTAAAATTAACTCGTACAATGTCAAATCTAGAATTATTGGCACCCCTCATGAAAATGAGCACAACGGAATAATCCATGCCACATGTGAGGTGCAAGTAATTTTACTAATGAATTAAAATAAAACATCAGAGCCTTTCTGTAACATGTTTAAACTCCTTCACATATTGTCAGCTCCAGAATTATTGGCATCCTTCCTGAAAATAAGCAAAAAGGAATAACTCTTGCAACTGTAAAGGGTGCCATTAATTCTGAAAGAAGCCTTTTTACAGAACAAAATGACTCTCTTTAAAAGAATACTGCATTTGAAATAAAGCTACACAACCCTTCTATTTTTTGAACCGCTCACTCAATCTTGTACAGCGTTGAGTCCATAATTATTGGCACCTTTCTTGAAAATGGGCCGTAAGGAATAATGCATGTAAAATGAAGGGTGCCAATAATTTTGCGTCAGGCGTTTCACAGAACACAACCGCATGCCTTGGAAGCATATTACATTAAAATAACACTCTACAATCTTCCCATGGATTTAAACTCTAGCTATCAATCATGCATGGTCAATTCCAAAATTATTCGCGCCCCTAAAGAAAATAAGCACCATCAAGGATGCCAGTAATTCCGGATCCCACTGTACATATGATCCCGTAATGGCTAATAAGAAAAATGTCCACGCTTCTACGTCCTAATATTTTCTTTTTTCTCTCAGCAGGACCCTGTGAGGCACCGACCGAGTGAGATCCCGCACAACGAGAAACTGCTCTCGCTCAAATACGAGGTAATTCGCTTAAAATGACTCGACCTCTGAGGGCACGAGGTTCTCAGTCCAGACCTGTTTTTTTTCTTGTCTTGTTGTTAATGAGTCCAAACAGATTAAAAACGTTAACGTTACAGCTTTACCCACGACTGTTATAAAGCAAACTCTGCCCAATCAGACTCGAGAACTGAACCGCGCGGTGGTATAGGTGTTATTAACACGTGAGTGGCTGTTTGTTTCAGAGTCTGGACTACGACAACAGCGAGAATCAGTTGTTTCTGGAGGAGGAAAGGCGCATGAGTCACATGGTCGGTGGCAAACCAACACAACACAAATGGCCAGTATGATATTACTTCATACGCTTAATATGGATTCTTATGATCTGTGTGTGTTCAGAGCTTTAGATGCCTGGAGATCAGCCGCTGGTTCATTTGTGGGCTCATCGGCTTCCTGACGGGACTCATCGCTTGCTTCATCGACATTGCGGTGGAGTATCTGGCAGGACTGAAGTACGACGTGATCAAGACGTGTATCCTTATGCGTTCACGCATAACAGAATAATATAATAGAATATAAACACTTAATAAATAAGAATTTAGCAAATAAGAATTCTGCTTAATCAAGGCACAATGATCGAGTGGATCATTTAAATGCTAAAATATGATCATTAAACTTGGGTAAATAAATGTGTCAACACTGTACCTTTTCATTATATAAGATGATAAATCAGTGTTAATGAATCAGTAGCAAATGTCAAATATGATCAATTTGTGAACGGATTGGTAAATTTGATTTAAGCTGCAATCGTGAGGCAGTGAGAAAAATCAGGACGTACATTTTAGGAAAGATGAGAATGGTCATTCGGAGGTTCTTTTTTTTGGGGGGGGGGGGGGTACGTCATGCGTCACCAGTGTACCGATGTTGCTTAATGTTGTCCTGTGAGTTGCTTACAGTAGTGCATTTATAACAGAACAGGCTTTAAAAGTTACATACATGCCGCTATAATGTAAAACGGGCAGTTAGCAAGCTCTATTTGTTTATTCATTCATTCATGCGTAAAACGTCTTAACGTGTAATTGTGTTCTATTTAACTTTTGCCTTACATTATATACCATTACATACATACATTATAAATGCCTTACATTTATACCAAATTGGTATAAATGCGCCTTTGTATGTTTATGTTTATGTTTAATAAATTAAGCAAAAAAATCATAACTACGGTTCATTTGTTTAGCTGTGATTTTGATCTTCAAAAGATTTCAAAAATATGACATGCTGATGAGCTGCTATAGACGTAACGTCATCTACTATATACATGCTTTAATAAATATTTACTAGCTTCTGTTTGTGCAGTAATTTGAAATGTTCTTAGAGTCACCTTTTTTGAATCTGAATTCAGGATGTCTTAAATGTAAAATGATTACGAGTATTATTGACATCTTTAACTAAACAACCAGACATTGAGAAATTCACCGAAGATGGAGGTCTGTCCGTCTCCCTGCTCCTGTGGGCGCTCCTGAACTCAGCCTTCGTCATGTTCGGAGCCATCATCGTCGCTTTCTTTGAGGTGTTTGTTTACCTGTGATTCATTTTAGTGATTCAAGTGACTCAGCTCGGTTCAGTGGAATGAGTCGACTCCTGATTTGATTCACTGATTGATTCATTTTTGCTTTTTGAAATGAAATGACATGTTTCATGTATTATTGCTGTAAGTAATATAATAATACAAGAATATTATTTATTATTAATTTGTTGATGATAAACATACACAGTATGGGTTTTTTATTTATTTATTTATTTATTCCTCGTTAAAATTAGGGAAGAATTTTTCGCTGTTTTACCCTGACGAGCACTTCCTGCTGTCAGCGTGGCTCAAGTCAAAGATTTATTTCTTCTCATGCTACACACGACTACTCAGTTTTGTTGGGTTCAAAAGTTTATACACCCTCAGGACAGAGCAGAGAAGAATGAGATATTGTGTACGAAGACATTTAGTGTGTTTGGTTTTACTGAACTTTCATTATTGTCATGTAACAAAAATAATGGTCTTAATAATTTATATCCTGGTGAAAAAAAGCAAAATGATCTCAGTACGTCCACCATTTACCATTGTAACAGCTTTTATCCTCTTAAACGCTTTTGGATCAACTTAAATCCAATGTTTTCTATTTTTTATTTCATTCTTTTTACTCATAGATTATGTTTGTGTTTCATTGCGTGTGGAATGGTTGTGTGTATTTTCAGCCCATCGCTGCAGGGAGCGGGATTCCACAGATCAAGTGTTACCTAAATGGAGTGAAGATCCCACGAGTTGTCCGGCTTAAGGTGATGACTAACTAATTACAGTGACGTTCAGAATTATTGGTACCCTCCATAAACATTGGGCGTAAACTTTTTTTTTTAATGACGATCCTAATTTAACGGCTTTTGTAGTTTCACATTCATTGTCTGACTTGTTCGGGTCAACATTAATCTGTCTTGTTTGTAAGGTTTGGGGAATTTATGTGGTTTGTTTGTAGCCAAGCTCCTAAAGGATGCCAATACTTTTGCTGTAAGTATACAAACAGGGAACTTTTCAAAAACCCTTCTTTTTCTCCCATAATGGAGAACAGTGCAGGGATTTTACATCTTTGCAACATGATGTTTGGTCAAAGGATAATGACAAAAAAATTTTTTTCAAGGGTGTCAATATTTCTGCGGCATTTTTTTAGAGAGACTAAAACAATAAAAAATAAAATTCTTCCTAGAATTTGAGGACGTGTGCATCGTTTCTATTTGAACGAAAATGTTTATTTATCATGACTATTGTCTTCAGGGGAGTCAATAATTTTGCCGCACAAAAATGTCTCATTTTTGAGAATTTTCTGTGTGTTTTTATTTAAAGTGGAAATTTATGTCTGTCTGGTGTTTATTATAGCCAATCTTTTTTTGCCCAAGAGGATACCAGTATTTTTTGCATTCCCATGGTGACGGGATTTGACGTGTTTGTTTTTTGATTATAACGCTTCTGGATGCTGAGCCCCATTTAAAGCATGATGCATTTTAAATGGTTTGGGGTGCCTATAATTTTGGAACGTGTGGTTTAAAGGATGGTAATAGTATTAAAAAAATTTTTTTTTAATAAGATTATGCTCATAAGACTTGTTGACTTGACCTAAAGGGTGCCAATATTTTTGCAGGACGTATACAAAGAGGGCACTGTTAAAAAAAAAAATCTAATTTGTCAAGATTATGCTTCAAAAGAGGAAGTGAAAAAGACATGCAGTTAAATCTCTGATTGTGTTACAGTGGATAAAGAGGAATAAGCTTGTGTGTGTGTGTGTGTGTGTGTGTGTGTGTGTGTGTGTGTGTGTGTGTGTGTGTGTAGACTCTGGTGGTGAAAGTATGTGGTGTGATCTGCTCAGTGGCTGGAGGTCTTGCTGTGGGGAAGGTAAGTATATGAATATTATCATAAAGTTTGTCATTATATGCTTCTCGTGATCGAATGTTTTCATCCTATGATGTTATCATAATATTATCTCGGGCCACAACTGCGCACTGGATCTCATGATCCTCCTCATGAGTAGCGCTGATGTTCTGCCAGCTGGACCATGCCCTTTCACTTACCAGAATAAAAAAAATCTCTAAATTTCACAGCAGTTGCATGGGAATGCCAGAGACATTATTTTTCCGGTCTTTTCCCATTTTCCCACCAGGAAGGGCCGATGATTCACTCGGGAGCCGTCGTGGCAGCCGGGGTGTCCCAGGGCAGGAGCACGTC
>JAQQZX010000008.1:19031802-19061671 GCA_030068355.1 Notoglanidium maculatum | reverse complement strand
TGAGTATTCCCTGCACATCAGTGGTGTTTGCACAAATATTCCGAACACTTGAGTATTCCCTACACTTGAGTATTCCCAACACTTGGGTATTCCCTACACATCAGTGTTCTTTGCACAAATATTCCCTACACTTGGAGTATTCCCTACACTTGGAGTATTCCCTACACTTGGAGTATTCCCTACACTTGGAGTATTCCCTACACTTGAGTATTCCCAACACTTGGGTATTCCCTACACATCAGTGTTCTTTGCACAAATATTCCCTACACTTGAGCATTCCCAACACTTGAGCATTCCCAACACTTGAGCATTCCCAACACTTGAGCATTCCCTGCACATCAGTGGTGTTTGCACAAATATTCCGAACACTTGAGTATTCCCTACACTTGGAGTATTCCCTTCACATCAGGGTTCTTTGCTCAAATATTCCCTACACTTGAGTATTCCCTACACTTGAGTATTCCCTGCACATCAGTGGTGTTTGCACAAATATTCCGAACACTTGAGTATTCCCTGCACTTGAGTATTCCCTGCACTTGAGTATTCCCTGCACTTGAGTGTTCCCTACACTTGAGTGTTCCCTACACTTTGAGTATTCCCTGCACATCAGTGGTGTTTGCACAAATATTCCCTACACTTTGAGTATTCTCTACACTTTGAGTATTCCCTGCACATCAGTGGTGTTTGCACAAATATTCCCTACACTTTGAGTATTCCCTACACTTGAGTATTCCCTGCACATCAGTGGTGTTTGCACAAATATTCCCTACACTTTGAGTATTCTCTACACTTTGAGTATTCCCTGCACCTGGAGTATTCCCTGCACCTGGAGTGTTCCCTGCACCTGGAGTGTTCCCTGCACCTGGAGTGTTCCCTGCACCTGGAGTGTTCCCTGCACTTTGAGTATTCCCTGCACTTTGAGTATTCCCTGCACCTGGAGTGTTCCCTTCACATCAGGGTTCTTTGCTCAAATATTCCGAACACTTGAGTATTCCCTACACTTGAGTATTCCCACATTTAATGCACTCCTTACACTTGAATATTCTGTACGTCAGCATTTTTATACTTCACTGTCCCATACACTTGAATATTTCATATATTTGAGCACTCTGACCACTTGAGTAGTCTGTACACTTGGAAATTCCTTAGACCTGAGTATTTAGCACACTTCAGCATTCATCAGACGTTAGCGTTCCACAAACTGCATCGTACTGTACACTTCAGTGCTTCGTGTCTGAGAAGCGTTGATATTTGTTTTTTTTGTTGTTTTTTTCTTTCTGGCCATAGTATTACTTTTTTGTATCGGGTTATAATGATACTGCACATGGTATTGTATCAAAGTCAAAATTACAAAGTTGAAAGATATTCATGATGCATAAGACATCAGATGCGATAAGACATAAGACATATGATGTTCTTTTCTGTCCTATAGGGAAGTCATGAGCTCTCCAGTCACATGCTTTAACAGAGTGGAAAAGGTGGGCACCATAGTGGACGTCCTCAGCGCCACGTCCACCAATCACAACGGTTTCCCCGTAATCGTGCCGCCTGTCAGTAATGAGGAGGTACGTATGATTTCCTGTGTGTGCCCAGGATGGGTTGGAGATGTCTTTGCTCTATATTTGGCTACATTGGATTGCTGTAATGTGTCCATCTGGAGCTGGAGTGATGTGCTTTTTCTGTTTGTCTCTGTACAGCCTGGGAAGCTCTGCGGCCTCATCCTGCGCTCTCAGCTCATCGTCCTGCTCAAACACAAGGTCGACACTGCTGTTCAGCACACTCGCATGACACCGTGGCGTATATCACCTCCATAAAATCACAAATATAATCAATATATTAATATAAATCTGCAGCTTGAAGCTGCACTACTGTCAGAGCGGCTGCGCTAAAAATGATTCAGTACCTTCTGACCAATCAGAATCCACAATTCAACAGCGGTGCGGTGCAAGTGGAGCACTCGTACTACAATTAGCTTCAGAATAAATGGATCTGCGGTTGCAAAAGCCTTGTAACCCTCGGTTTCTCTGACGTGTGTGTGTGTGTGTGTGTGTGTGTGTGTGAGAGAGACATAATATTTCATTAAAAAAAATACCAAAAGACTGACTTTTGGTTACTGATTTTAAGGTTGGGAGGAGGTGTAGCATTATTTAGTAATACAAAGAGTCCCTGAAATGAACAATGTGCGTGTGTAGATGTTTGTAGAGAGGATGCACTCTCGACTTGGCCAACGCAGACTGCGGCTAAAGGACTTCAGGGACGCGTATCCCCGTTTTCCCCCCATCCAGTCTATCCATGTCTCCCAGGATGAGAGAGAGTGCATGATGGACCTGACGGAGTTTATGAACCCCACCCCCTACACCGTACCTGAGGTCTGCTATCTGATCCTGATATCATTATCATCAGCGTAGCCATTTCTGCTTTAAATAAGCTCATGCTAACTATTTATGTTTGTTTGTTTATTTATTTACTTTTAAGGAAACATCCCTCCCTCGCGTGTTTAAGTTATTCCGGGCGTTGGGCCTCAGGCACTTGGTGGTGGTTGATGGCGAGAACAGGGTAAGGAACAATTAATTTAATTTTAATTCTAACTTTAATTCTAATTGCAAATAATTATAATGTCGTAAGTGTTCTCAGACAGAAAATCTACACTGTATGACAGAAACTAGGACACATTTATTTTTGCCTTCCTTTCTTATTAATCTTATTAATTTCAAGAGAGGGAATAAAGAGAGACTTGTGAGGCAATAACTACTATACCGTAAGTAAGAACAGGAAGTAGCTTGTGAAATTTCATTAAATCAACATTAAGTGTAGCTATGAATGGATAAAAAAAAAAAAAAAAGAAATGTTCTTTAATAAATAAAATTGTAATTGTCAGTAAATTGAGATGAAATGGCACTTTGCTGTGTGTGGAGCGTGAATGTTTCTTACCATGCGCTGTGTATTTGTGTTAAAGGTCATGGGTCTGGTGACCAGGAAAGACCTGGCGCGTTACCACCTGGGCAAGCACGGCCTGGAGGAGCTGGACCTGGCTCATGCTTGACCTCCATCTTCTCTCAGGCGTTACAGGTGGAAAAGCGGCTCCATCACGTCGACAGTCGCAGTCCAAAAATTCCAAACAGGCAGATGTGGAACAGTCGCAGTTGTGACAAGCCGAGAAAAAAACACGATGCGTTCCGCTATTTGATGAAGCAGATCGGCACATCTGGTGTACCTTCATCATTTTGTATCATTTAAGTGCTCCGTATAAAGGCTCAGGTCGAATTGTGTGAAATATATTTGCCTGTACGTCTACCGGAAAAGCACATGCATTCAGTTGACGTTTAGACATTTCTTTATTTATTGCATTCTTTTGTAGGCCACATCTCAAACTGCACGCTACCGTACGATACAGGATGTTAAATTGTTTTATAGATAGATATATATTTAGACACGATGGCCGTGTGCCGTTTAATGGGCGGAGCCATGTTGTTTGTGTTTTATGTCTTTCCTTAATTTCAGTGTGCCTTCCAAGTTGATATGCAACGTTCAAATGGATCTTGGTTAAAGGTGAGGGTTTTCGGATTCACGCGGCTCTCAAATTGCCTTAAGATTTATTAGATGTTAAATCGCTGCTTATTTTTTTTTAATGAAGCTACGGATTGAAATTCCAATCATTTTCAGTGTCAACGGAATCTTATCTACTGTATCCGAAATCATTTCAGTTCATTAGAAAGCATCAGACCTGAGATCATCGCATTCATTTCGGCCCATTCTGTGCCAATCAAAAGACTTATTTTTTTTCTAAAATAAGGTACAACGTTAATGATTAATTCCACTTGTTCTTAACAGTTGTTTTGCACATGGAAAGTGACGGCCTAGATGTTGCAGCCTGATTTTAAATTAAATTGTTTTGCACTAAAATAAATAAATGAACACGAGTGCATCTGCCACTTGGAGCTCCTCGATGTATCAGGAGAATTTGATCTTGATATTGCACATATGCTTTTCAAACAGTTGAACTATAGACCTATCCTTTAAAATACACATTATTATTATTATTTGTTGACAAATGTAACAAACATTGCATAATTTTCAATTTTGTATAACAAACCAAAGGACAATTAATACACAATTTTCACAAGCTTATGTTTAAAACATAATAAACATTTCATTGGTTTATTGACCGGTTTTTACAGTGTTCAGATATATTTGCTGACTAATAAACATTGTAAATCAGTTGTGAAATTTCTTGCAGTTCCTCACTATTAGGAAGCATTACATTAGACCTGTTGTATTATAAATTGATGATTACTTTTCTATAACAGCGGCTCTGACAATAGTGCAATCGCAAATCACTGGTTTATATCAATGCGCTTGTTTTATAGTAACAGCTCGTTCACAGGGACTCGCATGGCATAAGCGGATTAAAGGTTTGAAGTTTGGAAAGGTGTAGTGTTCTGGAAGGAGTCTCTAATGTCAGCGCTTTGAGACGTGGTGAAGATGTAACTTCAGGACAGCGGAGCTTACGTTTTGTGGTTTCTCGGTAAGGTGTATTTTTTTGCCTTATTGACTTCAAGAGACAAAAGAGGCTGGTGACAAAAAGTAAGACTGAAGAGTTTGACATGATTAATGAATAAAAAGCTGCAATCAAGGCGAATTGCTACGGTTCGAACCTGCCGGTTGACCCAGGGCCTGTCCGTGTGCCTGTGTAACAGGGAAAAGGGAAAGACGTGTATTTTTCTGTTTCCTTTATTTGCAGTCTTGTATGACTTTGAATAGAGGCTATGGTGTGTTGATTTCAACCAAATCCCTCCTTTTCTCTGTTATTTCTAAGTTAGCTGGTATTGGGAGTTTTATTTTTGTGTATTAGAGTGCCCTCTAGCGGTCCGGAGGGTATGTACTGCGTTATTCGCGTTCTCTCGCCAGTCTGCGTTTTGCTTGGCTGGGAGAGGCGTGTTCCTAGGGTGAAGAGTAAATCTACCCATGTGCTTTTTGTTACTTTTATGAAGGGGCTGCAAATAAAGTGCCCAGAGAAAGTGGTCTCCTGTTAAGCGTCTTGCACCAGAACACGACGCAGTGTGGCCGGGACTGCAGACCGTACCGGCTACACCTGCTCTCCCTGCGCCTGAGTGGGTTTCCTCGGGGTGCTTTGGTTTCCTCTCACAACTCAAAGACACGTGCTTGAGGCTAACTGGCTACTTTACATTGCCCAAAAGGTGTGAATGTGAGTGAGATTCGCTCTCTGATTGTTAGCCCCTCGCGTAGATGTCGGAATAACGATGATGAATAAGGTTTAAGACAAAATCCTGTGGTATAAGAGGAATAAAACAGTTTGTGGTTGTGATAAACCTGCTGAATCATCATACCACCTGGTCGTTGGTTATTTTCCTGTGACAGCGCCACACAAAGTGTTTAATTTCTTACATAATGGCTTGACATACTGTGTATATATATTTAGACCTTCACCATCACACATGGAGATAAAAATGGAATGACCCACTTTTATGACCCACAAATGCTTCTTTTTCTTATTATAATGCTGAAATGAGGATGAGACTGACCTCAAAACATGCCTTTTACACACACATACACACACACGACCGGAACTTTTCCTTTATAAAGATATTTCGACATATTTAATGTGATTTTATGTTTGATTTTACAGAAACGTGGTGACGTAATGACGTGACGCACTGTGTAACCATGACAATGCTAAGTGCGCTTGCTAATTGGCTAGCACAAGTTATTTACAGTAATTAACAAAGTTTTCATTAGTTTTTTTTGCGTGTGTTGTGAGTTGAAATGTTTTTTGTATCTACAGGTAACTCTGCTGAGGATGTAAGCACTGTTACTGATGGATTCCTGAAGAAAATGTTATGTAAATGCACGTCGGTTTTGCCTCACGTGGCCTACAGGAGCGGCATTACTTTAAATAAAAGGAAAGAAATTCCCAAAGAAATCATATTTGAAAGAGAAATATGCCCGGAAAATATATCTTGATATTAATGTGTAGAGCACTTTTTTTTTTTTTTAAGATAAAAACTTAACTAAGGCTGTCTGTTTTTACACAGAAACAGAAACAATGAAAGCTTCCAGAAGGTTCTCTGACATGGAGGAACCAGGCTGGTGCAGATGTAGAGGCAAACTCTGCATTTAGTCTATTTTTTCAGGGGTTCTTTTTGTTTTGTTTTGTAGAAATATTTCATGTAATTATTTTTCAAGAGATCTTTGCTTTGCAGAATTTCTTCATGTTCTTCCTTATAATAATTAATTATGTTATGGTGGTACAGTTGATGAGTCACTACACAGATATTACAGGTTAGACAACCGATTAGACAAAATGGACATTCTGAAACTTTAAGCCTGTGTGGGCGATATTTCAGATCACATTTGGTTGTAAATGGACAAAACGTGATCAGATTTTTCAAACACTTTGGGACGTTTAATAATGTGACCACTAGATGGCAGCAGCATAGCAAGGACAGCTCAGACACCTGCTATTAAACAGCACCAGGACTTCCAGCAGGATTAAAGACAGACAGACAGGCAGACAGACAGACAGACAGAGCTCTTTCTCCTGGTCAGGGTCACAGAGTCCAATCCAGGAACACTGTGCATAAAGTGGGAATACACCCTTGATGGGATGCCAGCTCATGCACACACCCAGGGGTGATTTATCTTAGCCAGTCCACTGCATGTTTTTTAGGAGGAAGGAGGGAACCTGAGAACCCAGAGGAAACCCCATGCGAAGACACAGTCAGGAACCTGAAGGGAAGCTCGAACCCGGGACCCTGGAGCTGTGAGGCAGGAGCGTTCCCTGCTGTGTCGCACACTGTGTAGACAAATCTGTGCATTTTACATGATCATGTGGTATTTTCTGTGAAACTCAGTGCTACTGAATGATTGTGACTGTGATTAATTATAATTCATGAATTGTTGGGTTTTATTTGTGGTGAACTTGTAAAGTATGAGAACGGCGCTGTGTAAAATAAATAAATAAATATAGAAATGTTATTATTAGCAAATAGTCAAATTACAAAAATTGTATCTGCTTTGATTGGATGAGGTTGGACTGGAATATGTATAATATATTTAAAAAAAAAAAAAAAAAGAGAGGGAAAAAAAAAGGAACAAAGCAATCAACACAGGTGCAAAAATACCGAAAATTAAAAAAAAAACAAACATTAAGTTTATAAAAACACAGAACTATCAACTAATGAGATTTGAAAAAAAGGCAGAAAATGAAAATAGAATAAAACCCATGACTCCGCATGCGTAATGTACTCCTGTCTTGCATTAAATGCAGATCTGACACTCGCTTTTGCAACAGGAGCAGAAGTTTGTTCGGCGTTGTTCCGCCCTGTTACAGAAGACACTACTTCCTGCTGTGCACAAGCCCGTCACTCTGCTATTCGAGCTATTTGAGATCGGCAAGTCTCAACAGGAGGAAGGTAAGAGATTTTATGTCTAATTCTATGCAAAGATATATATATATATATATATATATATATATATATATATATAAAAAAAAAAACTATGAATGTAAAATACCTATTATATGCTATGTGCATTAAATGTCAGGCGAATATATTAGGGCTGAAGCTTTTTTTTCTTTTAAGGTCACTGAAAGGCAGTGTATGACTGTAACCTTTAAGTTTCAGCGTAGAGAATTCTCTTCATGGTTTATGCACACGTGCACGCTTCTCCACCGTTAATAATTATGCCTAGTTTTTAATGTGCGTCTGGAATTTTAAAGGATTTATAATAAGCAGCTTTGACGTGTCTCATATGAATAAGACTATTCTGAGCATCTTTTGCACTGGATTGCGATTCAGGAACTGAACAGGAACAATGCTGCTGACTAATATTATTAATAACATATCTGTATTTGTGAAGTGTTTCAAGTCTTTCTTAATCAGCAGGATGAAACCGTGTCTTTGCTGAATGCCAGCTCGAACCACATCCGCTTCAAACTTTTGAAACTGCTAGACTCAAATCCTGTTTTGAAAAAAAAAAAAAACCCATCGCTTCTACTTAACGTTTAATTCAGCACTGACACATCACGCACTTGAAAAATCCTCATGTGAGCAAGAAGACACTCTGAGTGTTAATCATCAGTGTTGAAGCAGGTTATTGATCATTGCCCGTCATCAACGTGGTGTAGAATTTTCACCCATGTATTTTAAATGCTTACGTTAAACACCTGAGGAACAATTTAATGTCTGAAAAATGTTAAGTTCTGATTGCTACAAAGCTTTGACACTGGAGACTCCTTCCAGAAAATGTGACGTAAGCACCTCTTTTTAAATAAACAGCTTAAATGATGCATTGCATGATGTATGTCTTGTGTAATGGTTCTATAGTTTATAACCTCACTTTTCGTGTTCTAAATAATGTCGTTAAAACTTTTAGATATAATTCAGCTAATGCGATTCTGCTGCTTATCCGCTGTTGCATGCCACGCATTTGCATATATTTGCATATATTTTATGATGCAATAGCACTTGCCTGTCACAGTGAGATGTTCATATTTTTTTTTATAAATAACGTTTATAACCTTTAGCAATGTATTATTGTTTAAAAAAAAAAGTGATTATAATTTGCTTTCATTGGATATGAAAGTAAATCCAGTTCTTCATCGCAGACTCTCTCTGCGCACCGACCTTTTCGCCGATTGTCGAGTCGAGCCTGTTCCATCCTCCACGAGTCTGCGGTTTAAATGCGATCGGGGACAAATCGCCAGAATTAATGCGACAACTCTGTTCATGCAGAGACGACGCATTTGTGATTGCCTGACTCTTTCTTTCAGGAAGTGATTATGCATTTTTGCGTGCATGACCCATCCCGTGTGTGAGATGTTTACGGCCTTCGTGATGTAAGGAAAATCATTTTTCGAAAGCTCATCTCACACCCGTATGGTTGGGAGAAGATTTTGTCTTTCGCTTCTGGTTGTTATAGTCGTGAGCTGGTCATGGTTCATCAGGTTAAAAAGCCTCAACTTCGACCTGCTGCTCACGATGACCTCCGGACTTTACAGTTCCCCTCGAGTTCCTCTCTGAACACTCTGAAACTTCCGCTTTCAAAATGCACAGTTTAGTCACAAAGCTTGACTGCTTCTAAACAGGAAGTAGTCAAGTACTGAACAAGAGCGCTGAGGTTCAGGGTTGCACAGGACCTCTTAAAAAACAGAAGGGGCGTGGCTACATAAAGCACGCCATCCCGATCAAGTCGCTTTGCACGTCTCGCCCACCCGAGTCTAATAAGCATGCATCGTTGTATTGAAATGATATCCACTCGAGATTTCATAGATCTCATAGCTGATCCACGTGTCTGGATCTGACGCGTTTTCGACATGTTGGCGAAATTTTCTGCAGTTTAATCTCAGCGCACAGCAGGAAACGGTGGGACAGTTTAATGTGCAGCACGACTATAGGAGGATGTGGTGCACACACACACACACACACACACGATTTCACGCATCTTTAATTGGTGCTAAATTTGTCAGGGTGTGTGATGGTAATATTTTTCATCTCTACAGGCACATACATGTCTGATGGTATGTGAAAGAAATTGCCTTGAAAAGAAATGCACCTGGGGAACAAAAAAACTAACCCTGATGCTCCGTTCAGCTCAAAAAGGCCAAAAAGCTTAATATCACTGAAATGGAAGATGAATAAAAGCCTGAAAATGGCCTTTTCTCTGAACATACACCGATAAATATCTGTCCCAGATTGCACCCAGTTCTTCAGATCCCGTGTGGTTTCTAATTCAGGACACAGAATGTAGGATCGTCATCATGGCGGCCATTTTGTAACATCGGAATCACTTTGCATCATTTTATCACGTGTCACTCGTTCACACTAGCAAGTGACAAGCCTCCTGTGGGTGTGGCCTGTTCGGTGTTTTTTAGTTCTGATGATAAAAGGTAGTACTTTTATAAAGTGTATATAGTCTCCTAAATCTAGTAACGCGGATCAGATAACACAAAAATCAGTGTGATGGTTAGCAAAACAAGCTAACTGGACTAGCTACATTCACAAACCAGAGGGACGAATGGACTCTGCTACTTATTTCCAAGCTTTTTTTTGCTTTGTAACATCCTTATACATATTTAATAAGAGATTATGTATATGACAGGATAAGATTACTACACAGTAAAAGGGAACTGGTCGTAGAAAGGAACTAAAGTTGTGATCAGGGAACTGAAGAACCTTCGGGCCGAGAAATCAATCAAGTCAGTTGTTTGGATTTGCTGCTTGCCATTATCGCTGAAATCACAGCTCTGTTTTGCACAAGCACATAAAAATGATTGGTCCCCGGTCGCTTTGTCGCTCGCAAGTGTTAAAGTAGGTTTCTGGGAGAGAAAAAAAAGGTTCCATCGATCAAGTGTTCTTTGGCTAGTCCGTCTTGGGACTCTTAAAAGGTAGACGCCTACAAATAAGGGGTTCCAGAAATGCTCGCAAGGAAGCTAGAACCTTTAACCACACAAAGTACGTTATTAAGGTCACGTCAAATGGAGGGGCGTTTCCATGGTCCCCCCCCCAGTAGGAGGTTCGGACAGATGAGTGACAGATGACACAGGGCGGGGCTTAAGAAGAAGAAAGAGAAGGAGAAGTCAGGTTTATTTTGCGCACAGTGCCTCGGGGAGGGACGGAGAGAGGGATGGAGGGAGGAAAGGGAGAGCGGAGATGGCAAGATAGAAAAAGGGAGAAAAAAAGGAAAGGAGTCACGGGAAATGGACGTGCAAAGAAATGAGACATGAATAAAGAGAGAATGAAAGGAGACAATAGGAAGCAGAAATGGATGAAATAGGATAAGATGTGAGAGGATGCAGCCGGCATATGAAGGCTCTGGAGAATAGAGATGTGCAGGCAGGGTGGAGCAGACCTGGGGTTAAAGAATGTCAGGGAGAGGAGGAGTGTGTGCTCGGTGCGTGTGTGTGACAGAGAGAGAGAGAGAGAAGGAGAAGGGAGGGAGGCAGGGAGGGAGAGAAAAAGGATGAGATCATCGCAGTCTAATGAGTGATGTGGCGGAGGGTTTGCCGGTGAATCGATCGAGTCTGCAGACGGGAATAGCGTTCACACGTTAGCTGTTTGCTTTTCTCCTTTCGAAGCCTCCGAACAGATCATTCGTGTATCCGTGCATTCGCTCTTTCTTCCTCTTTCTTTCTCACCCTCTCCTCCACACCCAAAGCAAGGAATCTCTCGCGCTCAGGTTGAGTGGCACTACACAGGGATGCTCGCTTGAATTTTTTTTCCTCCTGCACCTTTCTCGAACACTTTCTCCCCACTTTTCTTGCGTCTTTGGGGGAAACCTTGCGACACCATCGTCGGCGAGATGTTGGGCTTGGACGTCTGCGAGTTCGGTGGACAGTTTCTCGAACTGCTCTGGTTAACCGTGTGCTACAGAGGTGAGCATCTGTTCATTTCTTCGGCATGTCCAGAATAGCTTTATAGTGTTCCGTTTGCTCTTTGGATAAACGTGCGGACGCCCGATCTTGTTCTCGACGTGCGAGTTAAAAGTGCACCCACGGTCACACCTGTTTTCTTACACGACCTGGTGGAGAAAAGTCACGGCGTTCTTCGCTCGAAGTGACGGCTTCCTCTGTGCATCGAGACCCTTCCCTTTTCCTCTTAAAAAGTGGTTAAGGCAAGCAAAAGTGTCTGGATCGATAGTTTATGGATCCAGCAGCACCCGGTGACATCATCGTCGTGCCTCTTGCCTGCTTGTAATCACATGTTAGATCGGATCTTTGCTCTGCGGAGCTTCTTCTGCTTGTATCATTAGATACCTCTCCCTCTTCTCGCTCTATCTCTCCTCCTGGTCTCATTTTCATGCCTGCAGTGTGAAGCGACTGTGCGTGGGAGGTAATGATGCGCAAAAAAATCGCTGCCTGCATGCGTTAGGGTGTAAGTGGCCGTGTGTTTGGTTGCCTATTAGACAGCATGCGCGAGTGTGTGTGAGGAAGAGCGCTGCAGGTGGCAGAAGGGCGATTCCCCCAGCAAACCTCCCCCGTTCTTGGCGACACAGGCGTCGATGGATGACCGAGCCTCCGAAGGCTGACACATGTTCAAGAGACTAAATCAATTCAATGGCGTGTCGGAGGGAAAGGGAGCTTGAAACGACGTCGCGTTCTTCCTCAGGGGGAAAACGCTATAAGCGTACGATCTGACGGCGGCATTCGCTTTGACGGACGCTCCGCACCTTCTATTCGCGTCCTAGAGTTGCTCTGAAATTTGTGCTTAGTCCTCATCTGTGCTTAGATGTCAAGTTGAAGCCATTCTGCAACTGTAGCCTTTTCTCCTTATAAACCAGAACAAGCTGACTGACAGCTCGAGATTCCGTGAGACCTTCCAAAAACAGCCCAGAATGCTTCGTCCATCAATAATGCAGTGTATTAAACGCTCTGACGGAATCGCTGAAGCTGAAGGGAATCGTATCCTGGACAGGAAATAGCAAGGGATCGTTCACAATACCGATGTGACATCAGGATTGGAGAGGAAGTGATTCGAGGCAGGCCAGGCTTATTGCTTTATCCAGCGTCCTAGCGTTACCCTGCCCTTTATATGAACTGCTCGCTTTTAGACTAATAATATCAGGATTTCTATTAGCAAGCTCAGAGCTTTGGCTTACTAATCGCTAATTGAAATGTGAAAAGGCTAGATAACGGATATGTCGCAGGTTTTGGACGAATCATAATTCAAAATGGACTTTTTAGGTGTGTTGAATCTTCTCATTCTTCTGTGATGAGTTCGGATCCCGAAAGTGCTACATGTACATAAAAAAGCAGTTCTTTCAACTCGTTCCTTAAACGCTATCGCGATGGAAGGTGTAAATTTGCAGCGAATGTCTAATATAAAACCGACAGCTGAAATATAACATAAAATAAACAAGTTTCCACAAATTTAATACCTGCCCTTCGGTCCGATTAATTTACACATGAGATCTTTCTGGAAGTGACTTTGTTTTGAGGTTGTGGGCGCTAAACCGATCTATTTGCATGAACCGTTTCCTCCTCCGCTATACGCGTGTCGTAGGAAACGCACCTTTGCGTGTTCTTTTAAGGGAAACACACAAAATGAGCATGACGTGTTTTTGCGCTCAGGTCAGAGACGCGACTCCTCTGTAGACCTCAGTTGGGTTTTTTTTAATGAGGGTTATCAAGTTCGCACCTCTGCACAAGAAGCTCACTTCCGCTTATTTATCTGCCGATTTCTACGGTCCTGTCACCTGTCACGCTTCATTTTTTTTTAAACATTTTAACAGTCCATAATTTGTCATTTCCAGGCATGGTTCACGTTTTCCATTTAAAAAAACCGTGGGAGTGCAAACTTTTGAACACTGCATGAAGAATGAACCTCTGCAACACTGCTACTGCAGAGCGCTTCGCCTTGCAAGTGATTTCACCGAACGTTTTATTACTCTTCATTATTTATCACTCATTGTTCAGTTTCAGTAGCTTCCGAAGGATTCTTAAAACATTTTACATGAAGACTGGGTTATAAAACAAAGGAATGTCATAATCATAATCTCAATATACAGCTTTTTTTCTTTTTTTATCATGTTGCTCAATTTGACCAAAGACTCCTTTGAAGCCTTAATATTTAAAATGCAGTGCAGATCCTCAAATATATCAGCATTGTTATTGAACTTGGCAGATCCTGCATAATTTATGTTGCTTTACTTCCTCATTAATAAAGATGATGCTTCTTTAATGACTGCTGTGTGTGTGTGTGTGTGTGTGTGTGTGTGTGTGTGTGTGTGTGTGGGAGCCAGGCTTCGGTAGCATCAGGAGGCCTTCACACAGCTTGTACACTAACTAGCGGATGACGATATGGTCCGGCATTGCTGTTACACATACATCAGGCTCTTTTCGCTGTGCAGAAGTGACAATGCCTCGCTGTAAATTTGCACAGCTTGTCGTGCGTGTTGTAATTTGTGACAGCGCGCCTTGTTAAGGGCCCGGTGAGGGGGAAAAAAATGGTTCCGACTTCGCTCCAAATTGTCCAATTATCCCAAAAGTTTAGCGAAGAGGACACGAAGCAGTTCATCTCCAGCGGCTTACATCTGCAGGGGATTTTATTTGAACGAGAAGCTGTTTCATTGCTTCACTTGTGCACTTTTGTCTTTTGATTTTGCACGGATAATTAAGGAAATCGCCTAAGTATGCACAGGATATTAGTTCGGCATGCATCATAAGGCCTTGGCTGAATTTCAGAACAGTTCTCAGAGTGCTTCTGGATTATTTGAGCGACAATTTTCTGGACATTTAAACATCAAATTGTGAACGTGTCATCAAAACGTGTCATTTCCAATGTAGAGTTAGTCTTCTATTTAATATCCTGATTTATATCACAGCGCTGTGGGATTCTGGATTCTGATTGGTCATGCTAGTTTTTATTTTATTTTATTTTTTTGTCTTTTTACCTTCAAGCGAGAGAAAACGAAGGCTGGTGAGGAAACGACTCCTTATAGTTTATAGCTGCTATAATGTAAGTGATAAGAGGAACTATCTTGTTTGACACTCCAAAACATTAAAAGGAACCATAAATGGATAAAATGTGCAATGTGTCATTCTTTAGTAAATAAAAAAAAAATCCAAATTGCCACCGTGGAAGAAGAATAAACCACTTCAGGCTGGTAACAGTAACTCTGCTATAGGTATCACACCACCCTGTTGTTGATTATTTTTCTGTAACGGCACGACACAGAGTTTTTTATGCTTTACGTTTTTAAAGATAACCAAACTACCTTCACTTCCTTTTCCCGAAAAACCCGCCGAAAATAGCTCCGCATTCTGTGTGATTTAAAACAGCTCTTTCACTCGGAGTATATTAACTTCTCCGGTTTCAGTTAAGTTACTTTTCAACATTGCATGAAACCTTCGAGCTGATTTCACTCTGCGGCCGTGTGCGTACGCACGCAGGAGTTTGTAAGCGCTATCAAACCCAGAGGAAGGAAGTTGAGGTCGAGAATGAGATTCGTGTCTGCCTGTATCGATTCATGCAGATCATATTTTACAGCGCTGGCCTTCCATTACTACATTTGCCTTTGCATTACCAAGCTCGAATTTTCTTAATGTAGGAAAACGGAGGAAGGAGAAAGCATTAAAAATATATATTCTGAATTATTTTCAATTGGCAAAATATTTGTCAAATTTATCTTACTTAATTATCTTTTATAATCCAACAAATATAATATTATTCAATGTGTTTTTAGACATATTTTATGTTTTTTTTTTTTTTTTTTTTACATACGTTGCACCCATTTTCTTTTCTTTTTTTTTTTTTTTTTTACTAATTGGAAGTGACTAAAATGACAAAAATACCTAAAAAACAGGTTTAATGTTTGTGTTAGCCTAATCCTCTAATAAGAAATATCACCTTCATTCAAGATATTTTGTTTAATATCGAGAGAAAGTAAGTTCAACAGTTGGCATGGTTTTCCTCGTTACCATGGTGATTCAGGCACCGATTTCCTTTTTCGCTCTGGTAAAGTTTCTGTCTTCATCATCAAGACACAAGAGGCAAAGCAACGCAACCTTTTCTTTCCTCTTCCGTTTTTTTTAGAAAGACTTTACATGACCGCAGTGATCAAAAAGGCTTAATGACACTTACAGTACATAAACCCTCAAGACTACACAACCCAGCACTTTAGAGTCAAAGAAAATACCCCTTACATTATGAACTCGTCATGGGTTAACTCTCCTAACGTCGTAGCATTGCCATGGGTTATCATGAGAATGTTCTAAATTGTAAAATAACCCTTGGGTTAGAGAAATGAAACATAACCCTGTCATTACATTACCATGGGTGCTATAAACAGGAAATATGCATCACTCTGTTATAACAGTGTCACGATTGTGAGTGTCCACAGCTCTACTGTGTCATGGCGTTATAAAGCAGGGTTTCATGTCATTATTTCCACCACATGCTCAGTTCAGGAGTCAGTCCAGAACGTCTTTATGAAGTCCAACATTTATTCCGGTACACATTCCAATTCATAAACATTATCTGACATATTTTAAAAAATGATGTGTTGGTGTGCACGTTAACCAGCCTCGTCTGACTGTCTAAAATTAGGAGTTCAAAACAGATTTATCATGGTATGTAATTACGTAATTCTTGATCCTTAATGGCAATGTGGAATGATGTTACATATCCTCTGAATGTGCAGCTGTTATCCAGAATGTCATGCACTCAGATTTGTGTTAATTGATCTGACAAATGAACGCTGTTCTGGGTCATTACGCTTGAAGCAGTTTGCTGCATCTTCATTCCTGTCTTCCTCTAGAGAGCAATGTAAACTGTCATAGCGCAACATGATTACCGGAACCGTTAGCTGTTACACCAAGCAGCTGGGGATTGTTCGCAGTAATAGTTAGCTGTTTCTCATACCGCAGTATTAGTAAAGCCAGAGATGATTACGTCTCTCAGATGCGGAGATAAATGTTGACCACTCTTGCTTATGGATCATCTCCCAGATGAACTGGATGGAAATAAACATCTGATATCATTAAAGATGGATAATGTGTCCCTCTGAGAGAATTATTACTAATGGCTCTGGATATTAAAAGCAATGAATCTGTGAATGCGGCCAGTTTAGTGAAATCTGATTAGTTTGGGAAATTGCGCAGGAAACTCCAAAATATAAATGATCGCACTGCTTCATTGTTAAATCTCAACATGTTGGTTTCCCGCAGGCCTCATGGCGGACAAGGATAGCACAGTGCCAGTGACTGAGGAGGAGGATGAGCGCGATCTGAACTACCAGCCTCCAGCACAGAAGAGCCTGCAGGAGATCCAGGAGCTCGACAAGGATGACGAAAGCCTGAACAAGTACAAGCAGACTCTGCTGGGATCAGGACCTGTGGTGTCAGGTTAGTGTGAGAGCTACTGTCAAGACTTTTCGACCTATCCATCCGTCTGTCTATTCATCCATCCATCCATCCATCTATCTATTTATCCGTCCATCCATTCATTCATCTATCCAACTATGCATCAGTCTATTCATCCATTAATCCATATATCCAACTGTCTATTCAAATATCCATCCATTCATCCATCCATCTATCTATCCGTACATCCAAGCATCTCTACATCCATACACTCAGATATTCTCCCATTTATTTTATTCAATTTCCCTCCATTTGTCTGTATATGAATAATTCCCAATCACCCACTCATCCCAGCATCCATTCAGCCATCCATCTGTCCTTCCCGCCATGCATCCATTCATGTCCACCCACCCATCTATCCATCTGTCCATCCATTCATTCATCGGTCCATCCATGTCCATCCATTCATTCATCCGTCCCCATCCATGCAGCCATCATCCATCTATCTATCCAACCATTCATAGGTCTATCTATCCATCTATCCTGCCATCTCTGCTGTCATACATACATTGATTCTTCCATCCATTTTATCCTATCATCTTCCGTCTGTCTGCACATCGATCTTTTATTCTTTCATCTATTACATCCTATAATCATCCATCCATCTCCCCATCCCTCCATCCATCTTATATTTATTATATAATAAGCATGCTATTTCTGTCTCTAGCTCAGACCTCACTTAATCCTTCCCTGATGCTTCTTTCTTTCAGTCTCTCCTGCATTCTGCCTCTGATCATTTCTTCACCGCCTACATTTATGCAATAGACATGATGTTCTTTACAGAGGAAGGCAGCCAGCCTTCTCTGTTCTGACTGCCTATCAGATGGTGTATGTTCCATTAAAGAGAAACAGCAGGAGTACCACTCTCCAGAGACTCTCCTAACACACACACACACACACACACACACAAACATGCACACAGAGAAAGGATGAATTTCTGCTTGCTAAAATGAATATTAATATGTTTCCCAATCTAAAACATAAAGAGTGTGGGCAGATGGAAATACTTTATTTCAATTTCTACCAGAAAATGGAGAGACTGCTTTTATTCATAGCCTAAAACCACAGTATAAATACTTTACCCATATATTCTTGTTGGCACGAGGCATCCATCTCACTTGATTAAGTCCCCCATAATATTTCCAGGCTATCAATTGGTGCGCGGTGCGTTTTCTCAAATGCAGCTTAAGCATCAAGGGAATTTATGCAGCAAGTCTACTGATTCATAAATGATTCACTCGTTTATTCTTGGCCAGGTTAATAATAGCGCTCGTTCAGTGGAATGACCCGCGGCATACGGCAATGCTCGTGTCTGTTTGATGGTTCGCTGTTTTGCGTGTTCACTCTGGAGAAGCTCATTATAATGACGAATCAGGCAAAGGATGACTGGAGTGTTCCTTTTGAGCGCTACCTTTCCGAATCAGTCCTCCCCTCTCGTCATGATTGAATATTTCGGTTGTGCCCCAAGGACGCCCTTCATGTGATATTGCACAAATGGTGTGTGGGATTTGATTGGATTCTTTTAAGGTTGCAGCACAGTGCTTTTGGGTCTTGCATCTCTGAACAAAAACTGAGATGACAAATTTATGAAATTAAATCTATTTGCATTCCCAAAGTGAGGGAGAGAAATCTTAAAGGTGGCGAAATTCATAGCAGAAAATTTTGTTGAAGTATTCCTGAAATAAATCTGATAGGGCAAGATCTGAGCATGTGTACATTTTTGGTGAGCCAGCACTTTCAAAATCGCTGCGTTCACATTCAAAATCAACTGGAAGATACAGCAACTATTAGGACTCCAGATCAACAGAATAATCTTGGTTTTAATCTTGCCCATGGCCAGAGTGGGACTTAATTCAGTCTCAGAGTTTTATAATGCAGAGAGGCCAATTGGGGAACAATAAGCTTCTGAACAAAAATGGGACAAAATAAATTCAAGAAAAAAACATTTTCCCAAAGTGAGGGAGGAAAACCTTGAAGCTGTCTTGAAAAACTTTTGGCGAGAGTCTAACGAGTCTAACAGAGACAGGCAGGGATATATTATTATTGTTCTTTTTATTTTAATAATCTTCCCTGAATTTTCATTTCAGTTCCATGCAATTATATGGAGAGAGGAATCAATATGATGGGGAATATTTGCAATTTTTGGATTGATTTAAAAAAAATCTTTTAGTGAGCCAGCCAGGAGCAGACATTCAAAATGAATGGAAAGGTCAACACAAAAGATGACAAATTATAAGGCATCCAGGAAGATCTCAAAAGTAACTCGGAGACAAACAGATCACTGAATAAACCTGCTTTTAATCTTGTCCATGGCTGGAGTAGGACTTTTATTTATTATAAGATTTTTATAGTTTGGTTTTTTGTCTTTCCCGTTTCTGGTTGTTTAAGATACCTGTTTCTGTTTCTGTTTTCACCCTATCCAACAAACAGTGCCTAAAAATATCAGTATATTATCACATTCAACAAAAGAGACCAAAAAACTTGCACCAAAGAGCTCAAACGCCCTTGAATTGCTCTCAGTCATTTCCCTGACAAGCGACAACTCTGCAAATTCACCACAGCTCCTTTTGATGTCTATTAATTTGTCATCCCATTTCCCTAGGAGTAAGATATGGACTGTGACAGAGCAATGAATCATCATGGGTATCATGGGTAGTCGATGCCATGCGTTGTTGTGTATGAACACGTCCATGGCTGGTTCTATGTATCGCTTACTTCAACAATACAGCATTAGTGTGAGCCAGACGTTCATTATGAGAGGTTTAAACCTCCTGGACGTTATTGTCTAAACTGTACCACTGGTCCCTGTAGAAAGCATAGAAATAATCTGGAAGCGAGAAAGTAAATATCGCAAAAAGTGATATTTAAATTAAATTAAATTAAAAATTGAATTAAATTAAATAAAGCAACACACCAGCTCTGCAGGCTCAGAACACTCTGTACAAGGAAAAGTGAATTAATCTGTCCAGACGTAAAGGTGATTTAACTTTTGCTAAGAGTGGAATGGTATTAAAACCAAAAACAATAACGCAGGTTGATTCATTTTTAATTTACTTAAGAAACAGAGCTCGGGTTTTAAATTTGTGCCAATTTCTGCCGGTTAAGTGCACAATCATACTGTATTTCAACCAATATTTATTGAACTAAGTCTTAGATAATCTTGCATTGTCCTCAACGATGAATGCATCTCTTTCCAAAACACTGTGTGTATAAATCAGTTCCCATTTTCCTTTCTGTTCTCCACACTTACACACACAATTTGAAGCTTATCTCAGCTGCCATTATCTCAGCTGACATTGTGATGAATGTATGGAGGAGTTTAGGGAACTCCCATTGCAGCAAAAACACACCGAGTGAGCTGGGTGATGTGTGTTACTCGCTTGTTTTATGACTATACCTGCTAAATCTGAGATAGCGCTGTGATTTCTGAGAACATGAAAGGAAAACTCCGGCGTTTTTCTACCTGAACTCTATCTACTGTATCTGTAGTGTACGTGTGCTTATTATAGACGAGAACCTCAGCTTGTTTCTCTGCACTGAAAACCCCCCCAGAAAACTCCAAACTTGTTTATAATGGAAGTCTAAGGGACGTTTCTGAATTTTGATGATAACCCTTATATATAATATGTGATTATTCAAAACTACAGCTGTTAAACTGGAAACAATAAAAGGTCTGAGACAGACTGATGGAATTTGTCCTTACTGACTTTAATACAATGTTCCAGCACTGGAGTGATATAATAAAAGGTAGTTTAGGTCACTTTACACTTTCCTGAACGTTTAGTCATATTCATGCGCCATCACAGCCACACAACTAAACATCATGTCGTCTGAAAAAAATAGCTCCATAGGATGAATTGAAACCTATAGCCTATATTTTCACTTTTATACAAATACATTTGACTAAAGGATTCAGGAAACTGGTCTGAAGAAATGTTTTAACAGAATAACACTCACACGTGCTCTGGATCGAGCTTCGTTTAAAACTCGCTGGAGTATTTCTTTAATAAGAGTCATTAATGTTGACGATCAGTGGATGAAGAGCGGTTCGCTTTAAGACGTGGTCTTTTCTTTCCGTCACAGATCCCAGTATTCCCAATGTTCAGGTGACGAGACTGACGCTGATGTGTGATCAAGCTCCTGGACCCATCACTATGGATTTAACAGGTAAGAAAGACTTGATTATGCATTTATATGCCAAACATCTAGCAACAAGCAATAGAGAACAGGCCGATCGGAGTCAAGAACATCAATTACAATAAAAGCTTCGTATCATAATTATCCATGTGTTCACGTTTGAATAGAAAAATGTGGCAAATTGACAAAACTGTTTGAAAAATGGATACTCCAATGGATGAATGAAATCAAAATCCTGGAATTATCTGGTTCTGTTTGATTTTTTGGCCAAGATAAAACGTAAAAATAATAACTGTAACTCATTTAAATAAATATGTATTTAAATGAATGAAAAAAGGCTATGTTGGGTTTGAGAATATTTACACTAAGTGGCATGTAAATATAATATAAATATAGTATAAAGCCTTGTGTATCTTTATATTATAAACAATAAATAAATAAATTATTCTCAGATCACATAATAAATATATGAGGAAATAAATAAATAATTAAAAAATAAATTATTCCAGGATCTCACCATATTGATGCTGGTTGAATATAATCTTCATACATGTAATGTGAATAAATATATATATTGCACATAAAATACAGGATGTAATATAAATTTATATTTTGATTAATAATATTTAAATATTGGTAACAGATATTAATAATGCTTTTTTTTTTTTTTTTGCATCAACTGAGTAAAATGTTGTCTTAGTTTTACTAACTAAGTCTTGGTGGTGAACCGATAATAATATTTTTTTATTTCAAAATGGTTTCATTCCATTACACACCCTAATTTGCATCAGCGAACACACACACACACACACACACACACACACACACCAGACGTGCATCTGTTGTGCTCTTGTGGTGGCGCCGGGCTTTGCCTGAGTCCGTTTGCTCAGCCGACACTGTCGACAGAGCCCAGCAGCCCGACGGCGCATTTTAATGAGCGCTCTGGAGGGATGATGTCATTCCTCAGGAGACCAATCCCATACCGGCAAGCCACGGGTAGGCGGAGTCATGCACAGCAAATCAATCACACCTCCCTGTGGGCTGCTTTGTACGTGACGTGAGGCAGGGGGCAGATGAAGGATTGCTGACGTCCTTCAGATTTTGCTGTTGCCCCCCCTCCAGGGATTCCTCGGCAGGTGAAAGGTCACCTGGTTGCTAGGCAGTCGTGTTCAGAAAAGAGAAGCACATCTATACCAGCAGAAAGAATTACAAGGGGATTTGAGATTTCAGCTGTGAGCAAAAACAAGAAGTGAATCTACTCCTGTCGCAACACTCATTCTGGAAACACACTAACGCTCATCTGACTTCCAGCTTAACTGTCACTCTTACCCCAGAGCTGAAAGTCATAAAACTTACCTTCCTCATACAGGCATGAGAAAAAACAACAGCACAGTGTGGCTTTGGAATCATCCCTCACTTTATTGCATGTCACAGGGATGGGCGATGTGACCGTCGAATATTTATATCGTAATAAATTATGCTCAGTACTTTCAGTACTCACAGTAACAAGTAGTGTAAACAATCTATTTTTGCATCAAATGGCATTAATTAAAAATAGCGGTGACATCACCGATCATCGCACAGAAACATATACCATTAAAGGTGCAGTATGTGATTTTTAAGTTATATTTGGTGAGGAAACCTGAGTCTGGACACATTTAATCGAATAATACTAACACAACGTCCGACCTCTTTCATAAAAGTGCATTGAAATGTAATCCAGCACATTATAGGTTATATATTATGATATATATTACTGATGCTGCTTTTTAAAAGGTAATGCCAGATGGCCGAGTGAGAAATAAGCAGTGTTGTGAAGTGAGCACTGACACTGACGCACGCCCGGCTGCTTGTCACACACTAAACCCTCCGTGGGGGATTTCCATCTCTAGTAGACAGACTACATTAGTAAGCCGTGATCCGGCGCAGTCCGACACACCGAGAGCGCCGCTCTAAGTGACAGCCGACGAGGGGGCAGCTGGTGGAATGGAAAACAACCGCAGGCGTTCTGACAGATGTGGCTGAGCCGATAGTTGGAGTGTGTGTCAGAGGACGAGGTGTGTGTGTGGAGCTGTGTGTGTAGACGGCGCCGCAGGCTTCACGGCCCCTCACTGCTGCGATATGGCCTCGGCTCAGCCGATGCACGGATTACAGCAGCGGGAAGCGTGTGCCTTATCTCACGCCCCTTAATTGAATCCTCGGAGCGAGTCCACATCTGAACCCCTGAATATTTCATGAGAATAAGGGCAGGAAAATCCACCGTGACAACGCTCGGCGCGCCAGGAGTGTAGTTTTTGTAATTCACATGTGAGGATTCCCGAGGACACGCGGCAAAGCTGCCATCAAACCTCTGGGTAGTTGCACAGGTACCTTCGTCTCCAGTGAGTCGCCGCTTTTCAAACGAGTCCCTGCTTTTCACGTCTCCCTGCGGTTCATGTGCTTGTTATTGTCACAGGAGTCCCCGCTTTTCATGTGCTCTTACATTTCATGCGTCCAAGTTTTTCATGCCCACGCTTTTCACAGGTCCCTGCATTGCATTTCATGAGTCTCTGCTTTTCATGTGTCACCATTTTTTACAAGTCAACATTTTTCACGCGTCTCTGCTTTTACCAAGAGTTCCTGCTTTTCGCAAGAGTTCCTGCTTCTCACAAGAGTTCCTGCTTTTCGCAAGAGTCCCTGCTTTTCTTAAGAATCTTAAGAAATGTTTAAAATGTTCAAAGAAACCAGGTTTACATGTCAGTGTTCCCATTAAGTGCGGAGTTCTGGAAGTTCTGGTCACATCATCTCCATCACAATGCCACATTTTACGAGTTTCTAATGTAGGTCAGCCTTGAATCTGCCATAACACACGACACTTATGTCTTACCAAGTGTTCTTATGTCACCTGACTCAGGTGTTGATAGCAAAATTGTAGAACGGCAGGCTTTATGTGATGTAGGTTCATGTAAGCTGTCATTAAGGGTTTATGTATGTCATGAACACTCCCCTTAAGTACAACGTTCTTTTTTTTGTTTTTTTTGTTTTAATAACATTACTAGGATCGTCTTCCATGATAACCCCATTGTTTCGCTTGCAATCTCTTTATCATTCCTCTGCCTCTATTTTCCAGTCCATCTCAGCTCTCTCAGAATCCATTACAAAGCACTTAGAGGCAAATTCGAGTTATAAATTGATAACAGCAGTCGCTCTGTTGGACGGAGGCTTTTTACTCTGGACCCGAATGAACCCTGAGACGCACTCGCAAAGTCGAAGCCCTGCGTTTATTATAAAGCTATCGATCTCTGAACTCTCTTCTTTTCGGCTTAGGTTACTACAGATGGAGTTCAAGTGGTAGCACTTATAATCTCTTTTTCTTTTTCTCTCTCTTTTTTTTTTTTTTTATTTAGGTGACCTTGAGGCTTTGAAGAAACAGAACTTCACCATGAAGGAGGGCGTGGATTACCGAGTGAAGATCCACTTTAAGGTGAACCAGAATAACGATCAATAAAACATGTCTGATCATATCCCGTGCATATTAAATTCGCTTTCAACATTGTTGAGGTATGTTTTTGTTCTAGTCAAAACGTTACTCTCGAAGCTACAACAATTAGGTCCAGTCATTACATCCTCATTTATTAAAGGTGCAAAGACAATTAGACTCTTACGTCTTTTTACGCCGGCTCTCATCAGTAAAGAGAAAAGGAGAACTCTATAAACAGATGTAATGGTAAATGCTTCTCAGTCCTTAATGGAAAAACCCACTCTGACTTGCATATTAATCTTTACAATTAACATGTGATCATCAGTGCCATGCAAGATTTATTTCTTTTTATAATGAAGTTCCTCATTTCAAGTTGCTCTATTTTCTCTTCAGTCAACGGCTTCCTACATTACCCACAATGCCTTTCTACCTGCTGGTAGCGGTGCAGTGGAGTTAGCCCTTGATTCATTTCTACCTAACGAGAGTGATGCAGCGGCACTTTAGTTCCATAGTCTGTACAGCGCTTTCACTTCCTCGTCTGTGCACTCTGCTCAAATAGATCAACTTCCAAAGCTTCAACTTTCACACTAATAACACAGGACAACTGCTTATTTCTCACAGGAACAACGGAAATACTTCACCAGCCATCAGAAAAATATCATTATAAACATATTTAACGTGTTTCAGGGTTTATTTTAAAACTCCTCAGGAAGAACGAAAGCCACCTTTCGTATTTTTTTTTTATTCCAAATGGTTCTTTGGCATGTCGCACATTTGATATGCTCGTTACAATCTGTGCACTAATGTTGGATATTGGAAAAGCCTGGACATCCAGTATCTCAGCGATAGAACAATTTCAGAGATATTAAAGTGAACAAGAGCCTTGGTTTGCCAGATAGGAATGATTTATTTTGGCCATCTTTTTTTTTAGCCTAGTCACAGACTGAGCCTGAACAATATCTATACTCAATTTTATTTATCAGCCCAAGCCTATTTCTCATCTCGGTTTAATAATAGGTGGAGAAGGCTATTAGACACTAAACGTGGCGCATTAGGAGAACTGGGATTAAGGCCCCCTGGTGGCTCATCTGTGTTACTAAAGGGCTAAACATGACTTATAAAATAAAAACCCACCGAGCAACTGGACACAGTGCCATCAGAACAACACAATAAATACAACACAACCGCTTTAACAGCTACAGCCATATTGTGTGGAGCATACAGTACACACTTCTGTAAAGGGGCGTGATTGGTAAAAGACTTGTCACAACTAGCGGCATAGACTAAACATAAAATAATTGTAAACGACGTTCACGTGACTTTGTTTTGCCCCATCAGGTCAACAAGGAGATTGTGTCTGGGCTGAAATACGTGCATCTGACCTACAGGAAAGGAATTCGAAGTAAGAACATGAACATGGATTCCTGCAGCAGGAAGATTTTAGCTGGAGCCAAGATGTACTGAAAAGTCTAAAACTGTACAAGCATGACATTTAGTCCTCAAATACTATTATTCTTCAACTTCAAATATGTTAAGGCCTCTGTATGTTATCCCTGCTGTAATCACGTACTGCACACATTGTAACAATAACAATTAAACCCAGATTCTGTGAACATAGGAATTACAAACAAACCCAACCCTAAATACTCCGCCCTTTCCTTCATTTCAGTAAGGTGGACACACACATATTCCCATCCCCAGACACACCCGCTCTGAGGTGCAGTAATGTCCATATATGGACTTAGAGACACACCCACATTTCCATTCCAAGGCACGCCCACTCACAGGCTCTCTAATTTGCATATATGACCTGAAATACACCCCCAAACAATTCTATCCCAAACAACAAGCATACAGAGGGGCTATAATTTCCATGTATGGATTTGAGGACACGCCCCATTCCCACCCCAAAGTCACGCTTACCTCGAACGTACTCTAATATTCATATATGGAGTCAAAAATACACCCATATTCTTATCTCAAACCACGCCCATTCAGAGGGGTCTTAAATTCCATATTTGGACTCAAAGGCTTTCCATTATAAATTTCATATACGGTGTATTAGGACACAAAACACGCCCGCATTCCTATCCCAAAGTGCACACACACACACACAGGTGAACAGAGGTTCATACATTTCCATATATAGATTCCAACACGCACTCATAGACACTCTAAATGTCCATATATGTGCCCACATTCTTATACAAGGCCTTACTGGCACAGACCAACCACTTTAATGATTCTTTTCTTGCAGTGGATAAAGCCGTGTACATGGTGGGCAGCTACGGGCCGCGGGTGGAGGAGCACGAGTTCATCACTCCAGTGGAGGAGGCTCCTAAGGGCCTGATCGTCCGAGGCTCCTATCACATCAAGTCCTACTTCACGGACGACGACAAGACAGACCACCTGTCCTGGGAGTGGAACCTGTGTATCAAGAAGGATTGGGACAGCTCCGAGTAAACGGGCTGCGTCCCAAACGCACCTGCGCCACGCGCACAGGGCCTAGCGCATGTAAGAAAGGCGCACGGAGAGTGAATGGGGTTTGGATCAGGATCAGGGTTGGGTTAAAAAAACAAAAAAAAAGAAAACAGCCGAGAGTCAAATCGATGCGAACATACAGTAATTCCGAGGGATGTTATTGAAATTCAACACAACACAAAGCAAGGCATTAGCGGAGCCTCATTCGCTAAAGAACACGCTGTATAAACGACAGAGATAAATTCCTTGTGTCCGTACGTACGCTCAGGTTAGTCCGTGTCTCTTTGAACTGTAAAATGTGTGTAATTATGATGTCTGTGATTCTTGCGATGCATTTAAAAAAGTTCCTGCCGGAGCTCGAGAGCGGAACCGTGCATGCCTCAGTGTGAAGCGATTGTGCAAGTGGCTAGAATTCTGTCCTGATGCTGTAATCAGACGTTCCTGAGAACCTGCTGGGTTCAGACTTGTGTTCCAATACTGGGTCTAACACGCCCTTGTCGACTGCCCCTGTGTAGCGTGTGGGGAGGAGCCGAGTTTTAAAAACAGAATGCACTTGACCTTGAAGCACAATGTAACTGAACTATGACCTGCTAACTCTATGTCAGGTCTCAGGTATAGATGCAATATTGCGCTAACCACAATTTGAACAAGGATCTGATATGTGGCCATACATGAACATGCACTCCAAGGGAAAAGAATGTTAAACAAACAAAAAAACCCACAAAAGTGACCCGACAACAGAGGGTTTAGACATTCAATCGAGAACTATTGATCATTCAAGGAACCCTCGGTGCGTCATAAATCACAGGACATATTATATACGGGTTAGTGATGCGTCATTAGCAAACGAGTCGACTCAAAGAATCGACTCTTTTAGCTGAAGGGTGAGTGCCGACTCGAACACGCGAGCCATTTTTTCTTCTTTAGCCAAGACATGACTTTCGCAGTGTAAATTAATTTCTTTGTAACATCTTTAACATTTAAAACAAACACACAAACAACAAAAACCGTTCTAAGTAGGGAAAATATTTTGGGAGCCGAAAGAGTCGACTCTTTTTTTTGTTGAGCTGAGTCAAATGATCTGACTCGCTGAAAAGAGTTGGAATTTCCATCACTAAAACCTGAATCCCTTGAAGGGAAAAAAAACCTAGTCACATGTACATAGAACCTTTTCCCCCCCAAAATAATATACATACAATAAATATTGCTAAAATGAATGTAGATACAATTCATGTATACTGCATATATGAATCATTTAAGGATGATATATGGATTAATACAATTTACACATATCACCCATCTCCTTCTCTAAAAATATTATCAGAATGTCAGCTTGTTGTAAAACAACACTTATGTCCAAGAAGTTCATTTTACATTTTCTTTTAGTTTAATTGATGGGTTGTCGTTATTGTTGTTTTCCTGCATATTTGACGCTAGATTTATACTCAGGGTGTGTCATTAAATCCGTGAAAGTGCAGAATTTAGAAAATGACTCTAACTAAATGAACACAAATGCAAAAATGTGCATATTGATGAATAATGTTCACATAATTCATGTTAAGATGTTAATAGTGGAAAAATAGTATAGAATAAAATGAATTTGTAAACCATCGGGGGTACAAACTTTTGCACTCAACTGTACGTGTCATATAGTGGAACTCCGTATATGGCCATATATCAGGTTTCCATGAGAGGCATCAGATATTCTATTTTTTTGAAATATTATATACTCTGTCGCTCCTGTTTATATTTATAACCAGCTTCATCTTGCGTTTTTTACATCACGTCTCAGTGCATTCTGGGAAAAATTCTGCTCCTGAACCCAACACCAACGTCCCCTCGACTTTCAAGAGTCGAGGGTTTATCAGACGAGGCATTAAACGGCGAGGAAGTCTCCAAGGGCACGTTAGAAACAATATTAGAACGCGGTCCAGTGCTGATTTTAGGCGAAGTAACGTGCTAAATTTCACTTGTGCCAGAGTTTTTCCAGGTTAATGCTATAATTAAATCCACACAAAATCAAAAATTCAAAGCTTTTGTCTGCCTTCTTTGCTCTTATGGCGTCGAGGAGCTTCTTGTAACTCTTCACCTTGATGATAATGTAAAAAAACACATCCCATTTTCCATTAAAGTGATCATGTTCCTCTTCGTGTCATAAATCATTAACTCCACTATGAATATAAACGTTCCCAAGCTGCGAAATATTGCAAGAAAAATCAGTCACACGACTCCAGAGGAAATGAAGAAACGTTCGAGAATATCTATAATGTGTAATGACATGAATCACTCTTTTTTTGTAAACGTGTCCACAGTCCAAAAGTAAATATTTCTTCGATTAAAAAAAAAAAACCAACCCAGATTATTCCCCACATGCTTTTCTAAAATGGCTGTAATTATGTCACTATTTTCATAACTAGATGTAATCCTGAATATCTGTAAACTGCATGTTCATTTTTTACCTTTAAAACATTTAAAGTTTTTTTTTTTTTCACTCTCATCTGTAGAAATACTGAAAGCAGGGATTATGTGATGGTATGAGTCTGGTCTGATTTCGTGGCTAAAACGTTCAAGACTTACTGTACATCTTTTCATGCATCTTGCATTTTTACAATAAAGTCAACCAATAAATCTTGGCTTCATCCATGTGTGTTGTATTTTAATTGCAAAGTGGATAGATAAACATTTTGACAGCCGATTTAAACTAAGAATTATTGTATAAAATTATTATTATTATTATTATTATCTTGTTATTGTTATAGCACTTAGAACAGAAATCTATTATATTTTTAAAAGCAAATTACGTATAACATTATTATTATTATTATTATCTTGTTGTTGTTATAGCACTTAGAACAGAAATCTATTATATTTTTAAAAGCAAATTACGTATAACATTATTATTATTATTATTA
>JAQQZX010000008.1:19007214-19025275 GCA_030068355.1 Notoglanidium maculatum | reverse complement strand
CGCCCCAACATGCTGGGATTGGCTCCAGCTTCCCCGCGACCCAGACGGATAAAGCGGTGTAGATAATGGATGGATGGCTGTTTCTTTTACTTAAATATGTAACCAGTTGAAATTACATTAATACAGTTAATTCTATTAGGAATGTTTCTTTTTTTAATGCGTTAAGATATGAAAATGAGCCCCTTGAAGTAATTGTGCTTTAGAAAAGTAGAAAAAGAAAAGCAGTAATAATTAAAGTTAATAAGTAAAGCAATTTAAAATAATGCTTTCTGGGAGAAATATTTTTTTCATTATTTTATCCAAATAAAAAGATCTAAAAACATCATATAAATCTCATTTTGCTCAGTATGTGTTAATGTAGTGTGCCTGTAAAGGTTGCACACCGCTATTCCGGACGCAGCCATAAAGAGTGTCATTAATGCACGTGAAGCCCCGCCCCCCGGAAGAGGCCGCGCTGTTGCTAGTGTTAGTTGACGGGCTAGCCTCGGAAGCTAATCTGCTAAGCCGCTAACCGAGCAAAACTGAAGTCGCTAACCGAATGTCTCATCTCGTTTCTGGGTGCAAGTCGTGTCTCTGTCGCCGCCATGATGCCGCCGCTGTGAACAGCCTCCGCGGACGCCGAGCCGAGTTTTCGTCAAGACTTCCGCTTTTCCGACGGCCAAAATAGGCAGGTTTAAAAACAACAACAACAACAACAACAAAACCTTTTTGTCTAGCTATCCTGTTAGCATGCTAGCTTTGCTAGCTAGGTAGGCTAGTTAGGCTGTTGCTGTCTAATGTGTCGTTGTCATGACACACATTTTATTCATATTGAATGTTTGTAATCCAAGTTTAATTTGATTTCACAGTCTGTACTTTAATCTGGAACAAGCGGCTAAAAAGCGAGCTAGCTGAGTGTCTTTAGCCATTTAATTAACATTAGCTTTCTTTGTGTTGGCACTTCTTGGGTATTTAAATGTTCTTTCAAAGCCCCTTTTATTATTTATGAACATGTTAGCTATGATGCTAGCTCTTTAATGCTGATCAGTAGGTGGTTATGGCAGCTGTCATATCTGTTGTTGTTATGGTGACTGGAAGGTTATAACACGGTTATAGCAGGAATTATAAGGCTTGTGTGGTGTTCTGATCAGTGCAGGCGAGGCTTGGGTGGGTGATGGCAGTCCCGGAGGTCTTATCTTGATTTATGATTGAAGATGCTCAGTTCAGTTGAATGCATTTGTTGTGAAGTGATGTGGACTAGTCGTGTGTATCAGCAATGTTGGGGGGAAAAATCCACCAAGCTTTTTTGGAAAGGAAAAAATAAATAAATAAAATAATTCAAAATAACATTTAGTGTAATGACAAAAAAATAAATAAAATCAATACAGTGCTGAGCTCTTGAGGTAGCTAAAGTTGGTCATCAGGGGATAATAAATCGTATTGTATTAACATAGTGCTCGAATCTGATTGGTCAGAATATGGGCGCTATTTTTCTCAGACGTTCCACAACATTAAATCTAACCATACATATATATATATATATACACACACACAAACATGACAAATGCACCTCTTTCACGTACATCGTCAGTACAGTTGTCAGTGTATCACAGTAGTGTGTCGTGATAACAGCACGACTGTGCGTACAGGTGTGTGCGTGTGTGTGAAACTGAAGGCTGATGGTTTGTTTTCAGGTGTGAATGACTGACGTGGTTCCGCCCACTGCGCTCAGCGAAATCAAACTCCGCCTCCTGTGCCAAGATGACATAAACAGTGTTAAAGTGCTGTGCGGTGATTGGTTCCCCATCGAGTAAGTGTGCACTCGTCTGATTTATTAATATGACGGAGTGAACCATCTGCAAATAATCATGTATTGTTAATCTGCAAAAGTGGTCCATTTTTTTAAACAGTATTTCTTATGAAATCCTTCCTCAGGTATCCCGACTCGTGGTATCATGACATCACGTCGAACAAGAAGTTCTTTTCCCTGGCCGCTACCTTCAAGGGTGGCATCGTGGGGATGATCGTGGCTGAAATAAAGGGCAGAACAAAAGTGCACAAAGAGGTTGGAAAGCTTTCGTCTCTGTCTGAGCACGTTTTAGGGCCTAGCGTTAAAGCAGCCGTATTGAATTAAAGCCTTAGTTTTCTGACCCGTGCTGCATCGTGAACATGCACGCTGTTTAAGTTACATTTTCAGCAACAGGTTCCTGGATAAACACTTCTGTCTCCTCTTCAAAGTGAATCAGTGTCTGAACCACCACGACTCAGAATCACTGAATCGGCGAATCGCTGTTTTAATCAGTCTGTCTTTCGGTCAGGACTGAAACACCGGTAGATTCGCTCGTCTCTTGTTCAGCATACTATTGTTTAAATCTTTAGCTCAAGACCGGAATTCATTCTTCCGTTATTCAGCAGCGCAGTGTTCGAATCAGTGAATCAATTCAATCAACACTACGATTCGCTCCACTGTCATTCACGCCATCAGAATTTGAGTCAGTGAATCATTTGGTCAGGAACAAGAGCCTTGCCTCTGTTTTTCAGCAGATTCAGTATTTGAATCAGTGAATCATTTGTTTAAGACAGAGATTTGCTCCGCTGTCTTTAAGCCAGCCAGAGTTTGAACCTGTGAATCTTTTTAGTCAAGACTGAGATTTGCTTACTTGACTTGAAGATCTTGAATTGCGTCTGTCTTGTTCAGCAGATCAGTGTTTGAATCAGTGAATCTTTCATCAAGAGGTAGCTTTACTCGACTCTCATTCAGCAGCTCGGTGACTCTTTTGGTCCGGACTGAGTTTGCGCCTCTCTCATTTAGTGAATCGGTGTTGGAATCAGTGAATTGTTTGGTCAAGTGAGAAATTTGTTTCTATCTCATTCAGTGAATCGGTGGTTAAAACAGGGAATCGTTTGATCAAGAGAATCAACAGAATCTTTCGGTCGAGACCAAGATTTGATTCTCTCCTGTTCAGCGAATCATTGTTTGAATCTGTGAATCTCTGAAAGGTCAAAACTGAGATTTGCTCCTCTCTCTTTCAGTGAATCAGTGTTTGAATCGGTGAATCACTTTGGCGAGTCAAAACCAAAATTCACTCTTATCGTTCAGTGAATCGGTGAATCATTTTGGTGAATCGTTCGGTGAATCAGTTGCGTCAGTGATTTCAGCGATTCCTGTTGGAGCTCAGTCAGTTCGAACTGGAGGTTCAGTGCATACGGTAGCAGTCAAAAAACGTGACAAACGATTCATCTTGCATTACTCTCGATCAGACTCCTACACTTTTGACAAATCCGTTCAGTGAATCAATTAAATTAACTAATGACGCGACAAGCCTGAAACTAGCACTATATCTTTCAAGTTAGGTGTTTATCAAAGTCCCTTTGAAACATTACAATCTCCACCTTTAAAATGATGTAGGGCCAAACTGGTACCGCGTGTACAGGACTTTATTCTTGTGCTTTGATGCAATTTAAATGGAGCACCAAGATGTCAAGTCTTTCAACAGCACCTCAGTAATTACACTGCACGCTCCACGTGTGCGTGATTGACTTCAGGGTGACACGTGTATTCCATCACACAGGCTTCAGTGAAGCTGTTAAATGATGGACGGAAGATTTGTATAAAGATGTTGTGTGAGTGTTTCTGCCTGTTGTGATGTGATGTGATGTAAATCGTCCTGATTGTCCTGCCACTGTTTCCTGTCAGGATGGAGACATTCTGGCCTCCAGCTTTCCTGTTGACACTCAGGTCGCGTACATTCTGAGCTTAGGAGTGGTGAAGGAGTTTCGGAAACATGGAATAGGTAAGAGGTGAAATAAAGACGTGCCTCACACGTTAGAACCGTCGTACTGACGTCCACTCACGTAGATCAGGCAACACCTGAAAAATGCCTCAGTGAGAAGTATTAAGAACGCTTTATCATGACCTCACACTGAATGCGATACTGATATGATTTAAGGCTGCGATATACAGATCAGATCATTATCGCAAATGGTTTTTCGTGTGTTAGCGAGTTCGGATCAAGTTTCAGTCCTAAGCTGAAGCTGAGTGATTGATTGTCTGAATTGATTTTAACAAGACAAAAATAACTCGAGGGAAATTATTGCTGAGGTGTCAAACCTCATGGAATTAGATAGATAAAGTTTCATTAAAGTGCTTTTATTTATTTATTTTTTACCCGTAGAGCTGCATATCTTTTTTGAGTCACTTTTTCCCCCACCTGTGTCCTGGAGATTTGAGAGTTTGAGATTTAATTCTCATATCTTTCACCTTTTGTCTCTTAATGGCGTGACGCTCGCACCCTGAAGGCTCCCTGTTGCTGGACAGTCTGAAGGAGCACATCTCCACGACGGCGCAGGACCACTGCAAGGCCATCTACCTGCACGTGCTCACCACCAACCTCACGGCCATTCACTTCTACGAGAACAGAGACTTTAAGCAGCATCACTATTTGCCCTACTATTACTCCATCCGAGGGGTGCTGAAGGACGGCTTCACCTACGTCCTGTACATCAACGGCGGACATCCGCCTTGGACCATCTTATATCCTTTCGCATATACGTGTGTGCGTGGGTGACAGCTGAAGCTTTTGAAACTCTAAATCTAACTCCGAAATGGAAAACAAATAACTCTGGGTTGTTACTTTTAGTAAATATCTAAAAAAAAAAAAAAAAAAGTTTTTAAACGTAGTAGTAGTGTTTTGTGACGTCATTGATATCATTTTAACCCCGGTTGTTTGACATCATTCGTCGTCTCTCTCCGAAGTTTCCAGAATGTTCCGTGTTCTGACTTTTAAGCTTTTAAGGCTTTCCGTACCGATTTATTTATTTCTCCTTAACGCAGTCCTCACTGATTATATTCATCATATAGGATCAGCGCTGGCCAGCTTAAGCCCGTGTTCCATTCCGCAGAGGATCTACCGGCAAGCACAGAGCCTCCTGCGCAGCTTCCTGCCGTGGTCCAGCATCTCGTCCAAGAGCGGCATCGAGTACAGCAGAACCATGTGAGGGGCTTTAACGCAGCCGTAAAGGAATACCCCAGCCATCTTTCAGCCTCCTCTGTGTTGACCGTCTGTGTGTGTGTGTGTGTGTGTGTGTGTGGTTTTCATTAGGTTAGGTTAGACCGACATGTCAACACGCTTCCCTGCGCAGAAGGAAAAAGAACCTCCATTATCGTGTCATACATGTTTAACGTACGTCACTAAAACCAAAACGTTAATTCGACAGTAAAGACGTGTCCTGACACGGACAGGAAAGGACGTCTTGCCAAAGCTGACCGCAGCGCTGTTGTAGTCTGGATTCTGATTGGTCAGGAGGTGTTGATTCGTTTTCTATAACAGCAGCTCTGACCGGTGTATAACAATGCGCTTGTCCGTTTCTATAGTAACCGCTCGTTCACAGGGACTCCTCTACGGCTAATCCTAACCAAACAAACTGTGGAGTAACATTAGTAAAAAGTAACAAAGAAATTGAGTTTTCACACACACACACACACACACTACAGATGCTGTGAATGGAGATGATGTTGAAAAATGTTTGTGTATCCTTTTAACCCCTTGGTTTCGATTTTATGATGGTACTTTGAATCATTTCCTCTCAGTAACCCAGAACATGTGCTGTTTTCTTCCCACCCTCCAGGTGAAGGACAGAGCTCTTTCCGTCTTACCAGCTCGACGCCCGAACCTCAGCAGTGCCGATTTTTACACAGGATCCGTCTCGGCCCTTTACACCGTTCAGGCCGTGTGAAATATCTGTACATAACATATACTCATGATTAATATATGCATCGCCTTTATCCCGCTCTCCTTTTAAAGTGAACTTCATGCCTGTAATTACGCTGCTACGTTTGAAAACGTTCTATAGTCTGCTCGTATTTTTAATAAATTTTACGTGCTCCGGAGAAGGTCTAAGGGCGCGCGTCCTGCACGTGCACGTGTCGAGCCGTGTTTCACTCAAAGCACTTGTCTCTTTTTTGACATTTTTAAGTGTTTGAGTGACGGTTCTAACGCACAGCGGCCGTGTCGTACATCTTCGATGAAGAAGTCACCTCTGACCTTTTTTTTTTTTTTTTTTTTTTTAAATTGAACCTGAAAAGATCACACCCCTAAACACAGTGTGTTTTGTTTCTATACGCACTAAAACCTGAATGTAATAGATAGTCGATGGTGAAAATCAGGGATTTCCAAAAACGAATAAATGTTGTAAGGAATGGATGTAGCTCCACAGTTAAGATCGCAGAGAGTTCCGGGTGGATTTCGAAGCAGGGTCAGACATTTCATTTTAGTTTAGCTGTTGGGGAAAAGAGGCGAGGCACATTCCTGTTTTACAATCAGGATAAACAGTGTTCATTTTCAGAAAGCGCGTTCACTAGCAGTAAATAATTAAAGGCGCTTTTTTCAAAAACGTTTTTATGACCCAAGCTCATTCTGAACTCGTGTACGTGAAAGCGATCAGGCGTCAGATAACATGGTTGGTATGTGAACTTCCTGTTTCAGGTTCCACTCTGGCAGGAAAGCGATGTTGTGGTCTGTAGAGGAGACAGGATGCTTTGCCATATATGGACGGAGAGAAGGTATTCAAGCGAAAAACAACGCCCTTAAAAAAAAAAAAAAAAACAGAATTTTTTTTCTTTTGCACATCAATGAGCAGCTTTGACTGAAAGTCTTGAGTAGAAACACTAATTAAATCAGATATATAAAACATACAGATGACAATACAATGACAATACCTCCATGTTTTAAAAAAATCAATCAATAAATATTACCACGACGTCCTACTTGTCCGTACCCAAAAAATAAATAAATGAAGCCAAGCATTGATCCTGGATGCGCAGACGCATGACACAAATGTCACGTTTTCATCCCCCAGGGGAACACTACACCAAATCTTTTTGTATCCTAGTAATGATCAGTTCAGGTGTAGCCTGTTACATGACAACAATCCAAAATGTAAAATGTTTTTGAAAAAACTTTCCAGATGCTGATTAAAGCTGATAAAATAAAAAAAAAAGATGGTATACAGTCTATAAAAGAAAAGGATTCGTCTTGGATTAGAATTAGAATTCGGGTTATTATGGAATGTTCACATCACATACAGAAAGGAGAACGAGCTTATGCTGCTGTTAAAACGTTCTTAGACATTTTGACCCTTTTTGTTGAAATTTGAACACGCCAAGATGGCAGAAGTACATGCCATTTCTGTGTGCAGACTCATCCGTAGCCCTCCTGATCGCCCGAATGCAAATTCTGAAAAGTGAAGAGAAAGTATCCTGACGTGACGTCACAGACTGAGCGTGTGACGATTCGCGTGACAGCCCCGATCCCGTTTTGAGCCACTGAGCAGCGGGTTTCAGATTCCACTCGTGCGTATTTCCTCCCGTGAGGTTTGTCATGCGTTGACCTTAACGTACATTATCTGTCTTTTTTCCTAATAAAAAGGACAAAAGATGTCCTAAGCCTATGTGATTTCTGTTTTTTATGTTAAGATCTCGTTTTTAAGTGCATGAAGCCCTGTGCAACAGCACCCTCAACTGTTCCAGACTTGTGATGACCGTTTGTAAAGTGATCAGTTTTATTATTTATTGGAAGCCTTGGTTCCATTTCTTGATCAAACCGAACCTCTTCCGTGTGTTTGCTGCGTTTCTTTTGTACCAAGCCTGACTTATACCACTCTTTTAAAAAACAATTGTGTATCTGTTTGTTTTGATTTTTGATCCAACCATCCATCCATGCAGTAATACATTTCAAGTTGACGTAAGAGGTGTGAGCGAATAAAAGATAGGAAAACCAGTTTGAGTGAATGATTCTTTTTCAGTCACATTTCACAGCAAATTCCATCTTTACAAACCTTTGCACTCGCGTCCTGGATTGGGGTTGGTCACTGGGTGTTGATCAGTACTCTATAACAGCAGCTCTGAGAGTAGAGGAGTGAGCTGCACCTCACAGGTGGGGCACACCAGCACGGTGATTGTTTTCCTCTAACAGCATGACACAGGAGTGTTTTATTGTTAGGAAATCTCTGAACTGAGGTGATCTGGGTGATGGGTCATTCTGTCATAGTGTGTGTTTTGTGCGTCACTCGGTACATATTTGGAGATTTACGGTAACCTTGGGGTGATGACGTCAATCTGAGCTAACCTGGCGGACACGCCCATTTGGGGCGCGCGCTCCGGAGAGGCTTAATGAGCAGCAGCTGTGAACGCGCGCGCTTCTGCAGTAGGCATACTATTATTAGTATAATAGGAATAATAATAACAGCAGTGATACTAACTCCTGACGTGGAAAGGCGGTTTAAGCCTGTATTCGGTGTCGGGATTGTAATCCTCATCTGTCTCCACCGAGGAAGTAAGTTAAAGGTGAGTCGCGCGCCTCGGTTCGTTTGTTTGTTTGGTGTGTAAAATGTCTTGTACAGGACAAAGTTTAATTAATCGAAAGCAACAATTAATCGAAGAACTTGTTTGTTTGTTTTTTGAGTTGCAGTGCCATCAGAGTGCCCCAGTCGAAGTGTGTTGTTGTTTTCTGTGTTGTTCGTGTGACATTTCATCGAAAAGCAGCTGTGATGTGATGTGATGTGATGTGATTATCGCCGTGTCTCATCGATTAATCGACTGTCTTTTGTTTGACGTGAAATGGTGTGCGTTGAGTATGGACTGTTTTTATGGCGGTGGAAGCTGTGGGAGGAGTCAGTTTTGGATTGTTGACTACTTATTTTATTTCCAAGCTTATTATAAACAAATCCAAGGATTTCTGTTTCTTTGTGTTTAATGTGGAAGTGGAGCACGTGCTCGGGTGAACGTTAATGTGTGTGTATCTCTAATACAGTATAATAAACAAATATGGCTGGTTTTAATGAATGTGGAGTTCATATGCAAATCATGTTCCCTTTAGTTTGCTAATATGTTAGATTTCAGTGATGGATGTGATGGTCCGATCACGCTTGAGCAGAGAACCCCTGGGGCAAGGTGTTGGTGTGAGGAAGAGGTTCAGCAGCAGGTTGGTTCAGTGTGTTGTGGTGTTTGTGGAAAACTTGTCATCTCTTTTCAGACCTCGAGAGTGTATAATAACCTGGGAGAGAGAGTGTGTGTGTGTGTGTTTTAACTCTGAGAACATAATGTAAGTTCAAGGCCTGGAGAAATTGTGCACGGTCCGTGATTGTTTTCTTGTAGCATTTTGCTGTAATCTTTCATCAGACTTTTAGAAACATGTAGCTGCAGCATTTTAAAGATGCATATTAAAGGTAGGAAATGTACAACAACGACGAGGAAATGTACTGTTTTGTCTGAGATGCAAAACCGGCATCATCAACATCAGGCATCTTGGACGTCCGAATAAACTCCACGTTATCCATTACTTTGCTAGATGATTATTTTAAAATCCTCTCCTGTATTTGTTTAGGTTGTGATTCTTTGTATGGTCACCCAGTGATATGGCAGCTGTTCTCATCCACAGATGGAGGTGCAGTGATTTAGTAAGCACTCTGTTTAGATTTTGTAAGGACTCCTGACCAGCTGGAATAGGGGCAGCTGAAGGACGGGGCGTGGCCAGACCTTTTGGCGTGGCCAGTTTAGGCCCAGAAAACTTATTGTGGTGGCAATCTGGGCTAAGCTAACGCTAATCCATATCCATAGGAAATGACGTAATGTGACGACTTAATGTATGTGGTCTGATCACCGTCTTCACCAGACTTACAAGGCGCACGCTTGAGGCAGGGTTTACCTGCTATACTAGAACAAATCGAAGCCATTCTAGACAAATGTGTGCTTCCAACATACTGGTGTGAAGGTCAGGCGTGCACGTACCTTTGGCTATACAGTGTATTATCTGATCTACCCCATGCGCAGATTGGATTTGTGCCGACCAACGTTTCTGCCAAATGAATAAATGCAAATGAAATACATTTCTTCATCGCACTTGAATCCTACTCCATCTCGCCGTCTTGTTCCTGATTATTTTCATGTAACGGCACGTTTTATGACGTAAAATCTCACCCGGTATCCTCCTGGAATTTGGGATGTCTTCTGTCTCTTCAGTAATAACTTTATCTGCGGCCTCGGTGGGGAGTTTAGCTCCATGTAAATCCGAGCTTGCCGTGTTCTCGTCTTCCCTTTCCCTCGAATCAGTAAAGCTGGAATGTTGTCTGCTGGGTAAAGGATCACAAACACAGAGTCTTGTGCAATATACCGCCAGAGCTGATTTATTTTACACCCCGTGGCAGAATGTCCCCGCTTTTACAGTGTAGAAAGTCCGCGAGGCCGTGGCTCATGGCTGCGCGTGGGGAGACTGCGGATTGGCTTGGACATGTTCTTCATCTTCAAACCATGGTCTAATGGCAGACTCCGGTTTTGTTCTGCTGCATGTTTGTACAAACACCGGAAAAGCAGAAAGTTCAAAGCTTTCCCCTCGGAGTCGAAAAGCAGCGTGCGGTGTCTGCGTACGGCCCGATCCGCCACGCGCGCTGTACTTCTGTTTTTGATGTCGCGGCTTCCGTTATTCTGCAGGACGTTGATGGTGAATTTGAGAGCATTAAAAATATAACGGTGGTGATATGTAGCGAGCGCAAACACATTCCACGGCATTAATGTTACTGTAAAAGGCTAAAAGTGAGTCGTGGTGTTAAATAAATAAATAAATAAATAATGAGTGGGCTCAGGATGGTAATTGTGAGAGTAACCGATATGACGTAATCATGTGGCCCAGATTTTCTCGGCGTCGTTTTGTTTGATGTGCTGTGCAATAAGCTTAGAAACGTGACGCTAACGTGAGGACTAACGGCCTGTGTGGTGTAGAACAAATTGGAGAAGCTTCTTAACGAGGCATCAGAGGAACATCAGCTGCAATGAGCTCTGTAATGGCGTCCACACGCCGGCTGTCCAACAGTGAGCTGCTGCAGGAGCAGGACGAGGCCCGGGTGCATTTCCTGCTCCTGATGAAGGCCTGGGATTACCGGCTATTTCCTCAAGCCATGCTTTGTCTCGATGTCCTGTGGAAAGATTTGGCGTTTTAACGTTTCCTAAATCTGTTGTCTGAACCTGGTTCCTTCCACCCCCAGATGTTTCCAGTGAAACCTGCAGTAGCGAGCTAGCTCGCAGCGAGACCGTAAACCTCTCGCTGGTGTATGCGTACGGACCGAGCTACGCTCCACGTTTCCTTTAGGTCACGGAGAGTACAGTTTAAAGATCAGAGCTGTAACCTTTTAAGGTGTAACACCTTTTTAGCCTCATCAGAAAAATCCTTTAAAGAAAACCAGCTGGTTAAAGGTAAACGCTGAGCTGCTGATTGTCTCTCTGTGGTACATGTTATCTAATCAGCCAATCGTGTAGCAGCGCAGTGCGTAACACCATGCAGATGTAGGGCAAGAGTTCCGGTTAATGTTCACATCCGACATCAGGATGGGGGAAAGTCTGATCTCTGTGACTTTGATCGGGTCGTGGCGTGGTGGCTGGTACCAGATGTGGTGGCTGGTACCAGATGTGCTGGTTTGAGGATTTCAGAAACGGCCGATCTCCTGGGATTTTCGCACACACACGGCAGCTGCTGATTGGATAACTGCATGAATGAGCAGCTGTACAGGTGTTCCTAATGTGTGTTACTGCGAGTCCATCACATGACCCGAGCGGTGTAACACACCGAGGGCGCGAGGTGACGAGACGACAGCGTGATGCAGCGGCACCCGGGAGTTACACGTTAAAGCCTCCGACTCCGTTTTACTTTCAGTAAAGAGTTCTTGGTCTCATCATTTGTCTTGCTGTCCTGTTATGATCTTCTGCTGACATGATTATTAATGTGGCTAATTAATGCTACATAAATGAGTCCCTAACCTTAGTAACCTCAGTAGCCTAAAGGAAATCATTTGGCTGCCTTTTTTTTTTAAAAACAAAAACAATTTTTGCAATTTGAGTTGGGTTTTTTTGTAGTCCTTGTGAGAACGTTTCATCCCTACTGAGATGTAAAACCCACACACACGCATTGTAGTTTGAAATGTGACGGCTTGGTAGGATGAGTCACAAGTGGCCTGCACCTTGCAGTTGTGGGGGGTGTGTGTGTGTGTGTGTGTGTGTGTGTGTGTGAGAGAGCAGATGTGTTTACGCTGCTTCACTAGATTTCATATCGGTGCCGTTGAACCGCAGCACTTAGTAAAGCTGTTTGATATCTAAAGATAACGACAGCAATATAATTTTATAAAAGTAATTACGATAACCATCGACATTGCCACGCCTCCACGTGTAAGACTGTTTACAGCAGGGTTGCCACGGTAACCTCGTCCCGTTTCAGCTACACCGTAGAGCAATAGCGAATGCCTTCTGAGTAAACTCTGATAATGTTATTAAAGGTCATATCCTGTCTTTGCACATTTGTTTGTGAGCTGCTTTTGCTGGTGTATTTGTTCACCGGGTAGCTGCTGATTAACAGCGCTGTTTACATGGCTGCCGTTTGGAGTTATAAACCTAACAGTGGGAAAAAAAACACAAATCTGAGGGCTTTGGTTTTTTTTTTTGTCTTTTATTCTATTTGCCGAGTCAGAATCAGATTGAAATGGATTCTTTGGGTTTGGTTTCACACTGCACATAATTAGCACCAAACAAATTATACAAAATACTAGCGCAAGATGTTTTGTATCGCATCTGGGATTGATGTCCTGTTTTTCCCCCCTCTAGCTCTGTCCTTCGGCGCAGTTCCTCAACAAAATCCTGTTTGATTCACTTCCTGCAGTCGAGTCGGATCACTTTCTCACTACAGCGCTCCGGTGCTCTCGTCTTTTTCACGTGTCTGAAGCAGCACAGACGCAGAACACGCCACGCTGAACACTTTACCACTAAGGGTGCTTTAAAAGTGTTCAGTGTGGTGGGACTTTCATTTTCTTTTTTAACTTTGCTAAGGTTCGGCACACAAAAAAAGCAATAAAGTAGTTCTGTTTAGCCGCTCCATCGCCCCCACTCATCACAAACGTTTCTGCTTCCTGACCCTGAACAAAAAGCCGCCATCTGCTCCACACGGGGATCATGTGATCACAGCAGCGACGGCAGCGTTTAAAAAACGAAATGAAGCCCGGGCGTGTCCCCCGCGTGTTTATAACCTCCTGCCTGATCCGGTTTTGTTTGGGGTTTTTTATTGCGAGACCGTCGTCTTCCCTCGAGCCGTGTAACTTCCTGGGTTTCCATCATGCTTTGCCTCGGATTATTAACAGCCGTGTTTCATCTCTCTGGCTGTTTTCCTGCGTGGGGCCCCTGGGACGCCATCTCCCACACACACAAACATGCACACACACTTTTTATGCCCTTTTAAAGAAGGGAAGGAAGCGAGCAGGAACAGTTGCTCAATTATCTGTTGTCAAGCAGTTTCATTTTCTTGTTATTTAAGGTGCTAAGTGAGCTGTTTATAAAGTCACCGCACACGCGGTGCACACACTTTCTTCTCTAGTGCCTCAACACTCTACACTATCTGTAGAAATGCTCACTCGTTTAACGACTGACGATTTTACACGCTCGAGTACTGTAAATCAAGTTGTAACGCATGAATTTATACTGACTTGGAAAGTGATTATGAGCGCAACGTGTGATGTATAAATGATGACATCATACCAGGAATAAATCCTAGAGTTCTGAATGTACGGAACTAGATGTTGCCCGTGATTAATTCGACACTTGCGTTAAACATGTGAACTGTCGCAAGTACAAACGTCGTCCGGCTCCTTTCAGAACCCTCCCGTCGGTTAGAGAGCTGCCGAGTTCTGGATCCTGATTGGTCCAAGTGTTGAAATGGATTAAAAAAAAAAAAGATTTCCTTTAAATTGTTGGCAAATTGTTGTGGTGTTCGAGGAGTAAAACACATCAGGGCGTGCAGTTACGGGAAAATAATCAACGGTGACGTGGGAGCAGTAACGCTGCTGCTGATCAGTTTCCTATAACTGCACAACACGGAGTGCGTTATTCCTTTTTGTATATACGTTTTGTTCAGAATGTCATCTTTTTTTGCCTAATTAGAGCGGTGTGGGTGTCGGATCACAAAGTGAGAACAATTTCCTGTTCTCTGCGTCTAACACTATATTTGGAGCACAACCTCGTGTCCAAATAGAAACACCGAAGAGACCCGGTGCTTGTGTGGATGTACAGCGTGAGCCGCGTTAACGTGTCCCTGCACTCCGGACCCGTGTGGATCGTTAGAAACCGTTTGCTCCACGTTTGTTTTTCTCTGTTCTTCAGGAAGTGGTTCTGCCTCGTTGTGCTCTCTGTGCCGCGATGACACGGTGATTCAGGGCTCCGACTTGCTGGCAAAGCAGAATCATCTGCCCCCGGAGACAGATTTGGAGGTTAAAGGTCGGAGGTGTGATGGAGCGGAAAATTCCACCGTGATGAGCTTGTGCCGGAGCTCTGAATGCCATTTGGGTCATTGAAATACCACAGAAGCGAGGCAAGGCTTTATAAACCCTTATGTGTTTCAAGGTGTACGCGTACACGGGCAGTTAGAGTTAAAGTCTAAAATAAATTTGTTGTCTTCAACACGAAGGGAAAAAAATGGCTGTAAATATGATGTGAAAGTCAAATTCCAGGAAACACTGTTGCTAGGCAACTGCAAGTCATGAGCAAACTTGTTAGAAATTTAGCTAGCTAGCTATTTAGTCCATTATACAATCAGTCCAGCGACCCAGCGATGGGGGGGACAATCAGTAGGAATTTCAGCATTTTCCTCAGAAGCGTTGATGTGCTTGTGAGAAAGACGTGGGTGTGCTGCTGGCCTCTGGGAACGATGGTGAGCATTTTAGGAGTCCGACTCCTCAATGTCCACTGGCCATAAACGGCAAAACTGTAGCTGGCTAGTTACCGCTAACATTAATGTGGAACCTGCTGTTAATGGACTGAACCGCAGGAGGGACCGCGACGCCCGACGGTGCTTAAAGTGGCGCCAGAACTCTGCTATTCATATGACAACATGGATTAACGTTGCCTCAACAGCTAACTGCGTTTCCGTAAGAAAGTTTATGCACTTTGAAATGGTGAATAAAACAGTTGTGGTGTAAAAGTGTTGAAAACGTCACCTCTGGCATGCATCAAATTTGTGATGCCAAATTGTCCTTTCTGAAGATTGTTGATTGATGTATTTTTTTTAAATTTGTAATTCTAAAGGTTTTTGGTGATTTATTGAACAGAAACGATTCACTGATTGAAAACTAGTTTTGGGGAATTTATCTAAAACTTGCACATGGATGCTGAACCTAAAACCTAAAGAAACGGCGCCGCTCACGCAGCGCTCACGTGGTTGTTTTTTTTAACCCGTGTGCCAGGACGAGGTCACGATGAGCTCACTCACTCGCAGGCAGAGGAAAGGGAAAAGCCGAACAATAACAGATGGTGCGTGATCGGAGCAGACTTTATCTCCTGTTCACGAACCTTTCATTCAGATCCTGAAAGTGAAAAGCGAAAGGTAATTGGAGGGAATGATGTAATCTGGCGGTATAAAGGAGCAAGTCTCAGCGGGTGTCCTGTACTACAGCGTTGCCATGGCGATAATGACCCCGGTACCCGTTTTGTAGGTTATTTGGATCTAAGTGTAGTATCGCATCATGTGCACGCTAAGGACGGGCGGAATTTGAGCGCTGTAAGTGAACTGTATCGGCCGATGCGCGGCGTCTCGGTATCTCGTCCTCTCCGTACTTCTATTGTAAATCAGAATAAAGGCGAAATTAGACTGAGTCTTGAATCTAATAAATTCAAGACATTATTAAACTCCTGTGCGTTTGCTTCCGGCACAAGAGACGAGGAAGAACACTTTGCTGTGTAATAACTTTGACAGGCTTCGGCTGTCTCTGTAAATGAGACGTTAGTGAGACGTGCTGCGCAGGGAGATAAAGTCAGGGCAGGAAACGGGAGAGTTCGCTGCTGGCGCCCGTCCTGTTCGCAGTTATTAAGGGATTATTATAAATGTGGAAAAACAGGAATTCTGCACGGTGTTGATGTGGCATCCAGCCCTCAGAGCCTACTTATTCACTCAGCGTTATTCCTGTCCTCTGCGCTCTGACTTCATCTCTGCTGTTACAGGGTCCTGTGAAGCTGGAGAGGAGAGAACCGCGGGCTGGGGGCAGAGGCGTGCGGTCTCTCCTCACTGGCGCCACGTTATCTCGTCTCTGCTGTCACGTTAGCGAGTTGACCCGTTCCAGGATGGTGGTCAGGGCTCAGAGAAGTGCTGCTGTTCTGAGGCTCAGGGAAAGCTGGCTCAGAAATAATGCTAAAATTAGTATCTAAAGGCTTGGAAACAGCTGGTTATTATAATCAGGGAAAATAACATCTGCTGAAAAACACAAATATTACAGTTTCTCTTTAGTAAGTCTTCTCGAAGTTCTAGCCGCATGTTGTCACCCGAATCGTTTAATCGTTCATGCCTCAGAGCGTACGTAAAAAAGCCAGTGCTTTGGAAATGAGAAGCTGGCGTCGTGGAAGCCGTGCTGATGTTTCGTCGGGAAATGTTCCTCATCTCCACATCTGCGTCTTACTGAGGCCGAGTGTTTGCTGCACTAGAATGTTCTTTCTGTCTTGGTGACTGACTGCTATTGTGTTTCTCACAGAATCCTGTAACCGGACACGTTACGCTTTGCACTCCACGGAAATTGTTGCTGCATTTTTATTTATGTAAAGTATCTGTCTCGCGTCACAGTAAACACACACACACACACACGCGCACACACACACTATCTGCATCCTTTGGTGGACAACAAACCATTCCCTGATGACCTGCATTGACTGTTATTGACTTGATGTAATTTACTGCTTCGAACATTTATTCAGATAAACTAGCTGAAGATTGTTATAAATGTTCAGTAGTTATTCCCCTTATTGGTTCAGAATATGAAAAACTGATATTTTCTCATCACAGACACACACCGATGTGTGTTTATAAAGACAACGCTTGACTTGCAGGAGCAACCTGACTCAAGTCTCAAACCACAGTCTTAACCTGCACTTACACCCTTCCTTACTTACCCACTGCACAAACTGGAAGGAAGTGATGTCACACCTCAGGTCACTTCTTATCATAAACCCTTTAAAAGAAGGTTGTGATAATGTGGTGCAGCGGTAACGCGCTCACCTCACACCGCTGAGCTCTCTGGTTCAACCCCGTGCTGCTCCTTTTCCTTCCTGTGTTGAGTGACTGCTGATCATCGGCACTAATAATACAAATGTACAGGCAGGGCATGAACACCGGTGGCTCGGCAGGTTAGTGGTGCGGTCACGCTGTGGTGTCGGGGTGTGGAGCCTGCAGGACAGCAGTCATGTTCACGTTTCCTTACTACTTTCAAAAGATTAATGTTTAAATAGAAGCAGTTTTACTGTCTGCCCCAGTGGCTCACTGAGCGTGAGCGTGCGCGCGTGCGAGAGAGGTGCTGGGGCTCTGGGTTCAAATCCAAGGGAGAGAAAAGTAAAGGTTATGCTAATCTGTGTTTAAGTATGCTTTTTTTTTTAATCTACTTCTAATGTATCAAATTAGAAATCCAATAATGTGTAGCAAAGTAATTAGTAAAATGTAGTGATGTATAGAACAAAAGAAAAAGTATGTAGGCAGAAATACGAAATGGTGATAATGAACGAAATAAATAAGAAAGTAGAAGTAATAATATAATATAATATAATATAATATAATATATATATATATGTAAAGAGAGGGAGCCCAGAGTAGCATAACCCCCTGTTTCACCTCTCCCAGGGCCCCAGGTGGGACAGACCGGACTGTCTCTCTCTCTCTCTCTCTCTGCCGGATTTAGTGTGTCCCACCCGCACTTGGCTCCTACTGCCCAGTGGGGGTCGCGAACCGATAACATACATCTTATCTGTTCCGAGTTCATGGCTCTAGTAACATGATAACGTGAAGCACCGCATGTAACAAAACGCTTCAAACTGTCTTCTTTATAATTAAGAATTAAAAAAACAAACCTGAATACGCCTTGAGTCTGTACAGGTAAACTGGTAAAGTGCTTTGAGCTGCACTCGTACATCACACGTGACATTCTTAGGCAGGAAAGACGTCCAGCACTGGCAGGAGCCGGATCAGAAAAGCTGACCTTTATTTATTCCCTTATTTGGTGGGAAGCGAGTGAGGATCCTGAT
>JAQQZX010000008.1:18977933-18994274 GCA_030068355.1 Notoglanidium maculatum | reverse complement strand
CAGAGAGAGGGAGGGAGGGAGGGAGAGACAGAGAGAGGGAGGGAGGGAGGGAGAGACAGAGAGAGGGAGGGAGGGAGAGAGGGAGAGAGAGAGAGGGAGGGAGAGGGAGAGACAGAGGGAGGGAGGGAGAGACAGAGAATGAGAGAGAATCTAGCTTTTAACGTTTCAAAATTTAACCTGCAGTTCTGTAATCTTTATGCATATATTCTAAACTATTCCTTAGGGGTGCCAATAATTTTTTGAAAATACAGAAAAAGTTCTCATGAGATTTTTCTTTTGGGAACAATTTGAATTAACGTAATACTCATAATTATTACAGCTGGCCAATGCGCCGGGACTCCAAAATTATTGGCACCCTTCATAAAATGAGCAAAACTGTTCCCATAGCGCAAATTTTACACACAACCAATAAGAGAAATGGTTTACCAGATATACATAAAGATAAAAGCGGCATGCAACCAAGTGCAAGATTTAAAAGAATGTTAAATCACACATTTTTAGGTACATGACTAAACCTACATTTCTAAAGCTTTTAAATTCTGCGGGGGGGAAAAGAAACGTGACGCACCAGTTGGTTCACTCGTTCGTACTGGAAGAACTGAGGGAAGGAGCAGGACACCGGTGCCACCGTGAAGCTCGTTTCTTTCTCGCTCAGCTCCGACATCTGGTCCAGGCAGTGGCGGAAATGATCGTACGCCTCGCAGGACACGTCCATGTGGCGCAGTGTGAAGTTTAGCCTGAGGGAACATCGCAGACAGGAACCAGGAGAAAGACACACACTCATTATCTCATGACACAAGTCAGGACAGAACACCTGTCACATCCATTCACACCTGCAGGACCAGAGGTCACGTGACGCCGATGTCCAGGATAGACAATTGCAGGCGAGGTTTCAGTGCTGGGTCTCTTCCTCTCCGGAATTTTCTTTCGTCTTGGAGATTAATATTCAGGTCCTGCATTTACGACTCCATAACGGACTGCTGCATTATCCCAGGAGTCTTATCGTGACTTATACCACAGCGCTGGCTGATTCTCTAATCTGATTGGCCAGAACGCGTTTAGTATAGCCGCATAAACATGCTCCATTTCATGAGAGAGAAAAAAAGTGAGGCTGGTGAGGGAACGACTGTTTACAGCTGCTATAAAGTAAGTGAGAGCAGGAATTAAATTGTTTCTCAGATGTTCCACAACATTTACTGTAACTACAAATGGATAATAAAAAAAACCCCAACGTGCCATTCTTTGTTAAACCACTGACTGTGGCATAAGAGGAAAAAAAAAATCTTGAAAACGAATCAACCTCCAGGTGGTAATGAGGTCATCGCACCACCCCAGCGTCAAAACTGGTTCGGTTGGCAAGGCCTTGAGCTTCTGATCAGAAGGTCATGAGTTTAAACCCCAGCACCGCCTCAGCTTGAGCGAGACCCTTAACCTTGAACCGCTCAGACGCCGCAGTTGAATAAAAATGTCAGTGGCATGAGCAAAAAATGTCACCGTTTCCTCAGAAGCAGACTATTTACCCCTTTCTCGTTACCTTTTCTCTATGCTGATGTAGGCGGTGCTGGAGCGACGCAGATTACTGGAAACGCGATACAGCGTCCGAAACAGGGCGTCGGTGAGGTCGTCGTCATAGCACACTGTAGGGGGAGAACCGTCATCATAAATGCAGAAAGATCTATATACATCAGAAAAAAGTGGCTCTCTCGCGCTCGCTCTCTAAACAACAAAAACAAGCTGGAGTGCAACAATACACAAAATTAAAATACGGAACAATTTATTAAAAAAAAAAAAAAAAAAAAAAAAAACATTCAACATTATTATGATAATTATATATAAAGGTACAATAACTGGAACGTAACATAACCACAGCACTACAATAACAACCCTACACTATTTAAAATATCTTTTTTGAGAGAATTTTGCTGCACGTCGCTGAGCCAGGCGTAAACATCAGACAGCATTTTCCGACTTTTAGTGAGAAAATGACTAATTAACATGTACATACCGTCTATGAGCAAAGCTTTGAGTTAAAACCTCAACAATGACGCACGGAGTTAAAGGTCTGCAAGCGTCATCGCTCACCGTCCGCTGCCATGATGACCGTAGCGTTGTCGTGGAGGTCCGATATCTCGTCCTCGCTCCAGCCAAAGTCCGAATCCGCGTCTGCAAGTTCAACTCACTTTTAACGCCCCATCTCTTTTCATTTATAGCAATGCAATAACTTTCACTTTTCATCTTAAATAGCATATTTACGTCTCGGTTATCACTGATATTAACAATATTTATCAAAACACACACAAATGCACTTCCTGTTCTTCGATGTCTAAGCTTAAGAGCTGATCAGATCTGATGAGAGGATCTGACCTGGGAGGAAATCGTCCGAGGTCCAGTCCAGCTGTCGCACTTTCACGCCGCACTCGTCTGAGGAAGACAGACAGAAATGAGAGTAAATGGGCCGTTCTAAAGGTGCTTCTTGACATTTACGATCATTTTTTCGGATGCATCATGTGTGTTTGTGGTTTTGTTTTTTTTTTTTTGCATTTTCATTTGACATTTGAAACAACTATGTGACTAATCTGATTACATGAGAGACGTTGGTCCTGCTGAGTGCTTCACTCTGAATCTATTAGAACGTTCAGACTCGATTACCCAATCACGGTTGTTCCTGACCCCTGAGGCTTGCTCTGATTGGATGCTGGTAGTCAAGGAGACAGATGGTGCACTCAAGAATACTGAACATTTAAACCTTCAGCTGCAAAGAGGCAACACTATCTATCCTACCTAACCCCTACCTACCCCCCTACCTATCTATCCATCGACCCACTCCCCCATCTATCATGTGTTAATATACACTTTACCTGATGCTGCAATATAATGCTGATTCAAATGCACATTTCGCTGACACATGCTGAGGAGATCTTCACCAACATCTGCAAAACACACACACACACACACGTGCACACTCACACACCTTGTAAAGAGCTCAATAAATGGGAAAGCATTACCACTTTACCACTTATTCCATTCACACATTAATGATTATGAAGCCATTTATCAAACGGCCCGCAGTTTTCTCTCCGAGGGCAAGATAATACCGTTCTTATCATGCGAGACAGCTTACACAACACCGAAGGTAATTTTCACAATTACGGCACAGAAAAGAAAAAACACCCTTCCCTTTTACTCCAGGCAGAACACGACATGCTGCTTCTTTGGACTTCCAAGATCAAGAGTTATTACCGAGGGTTGTAGTGTTTAACTTGGAACAAATACTGATCAGCAATTAAAGCGCAACGTAGCCGATTAACGGGACTGTTTTTTTAGAAACGACGACGTCTAAAATCAAACGACGTGCAAGATATTATTACGACCCCTATTATAATTATCACTGTTTCCCAAATCACATCTGAGACACAATCTCTGCCTTCAGGTTTGAGTCTGATGACCTTAAACTACATGATGAGGCGAAAAAGAAAGCCAGATTCAGATTCGAGATGGAGTCACGGTTGTTTGAGGGACGGGGTATGTCGTAGAGGACGAGGACAAAACTGTCACTTCCTACCACGGAAGCTCTTTTTAAAAAAAAAAAAAAAAAAAAAAAAACCCGGAGAAGAACGTGACTCCAAGCTAAGTGTGATTCCAGGAAGCCTCTCGTCCTCCGCGTGAAAGCTTATTTTCTACCTGTAATAAGAGTAACTCGTGTATGTAGTTGGCGGACGCTTGTACGTCTCTAACGGAAGACATATTGCGCTGAACAGAAATGGGATGCGGAGCAGGCTCGACAGTAACCGATGCGTGGTTTTAAACGGAAAATAAAAACGCAGGATGTGAAACCAGAGCAAGCCAAGGAGAAGACGACATAAATAAAGAGCTCAGATGCGGAATAGAATGACTCCGACGGGCGTCAATTCATCTGTAATCTCCTTTGATACGGCTCGAGTAATGGCTGCTGAAGCAAGCGCCGCAGTCCCGTCAGTAGGCGTCGTCATTTCATAACGGCGCGCAGCTTGATTACGCCGTTCCACTCGGAAAGATCACACTGCGCGAGATTTCCCTTTCAGACGGTCTTTAAAGTGTCTACTTGAAAAGTTAACAGGAACCTTCCGACCAATCGGAATCCAGGATTCAACAGCGCCGTGATGTATAAAAAAAAAAGTATTATTATAATGAACCAAGCTAAAGAACACAGCTACTTCCAGCAGCTCTATCATTTTAACAACAAACAAAACACCGGCCGTACAAAGCCGTACCTGTGCAGTAGACCGTTTTGGCCACGCTTGCCATGACGATGCTGGCTAGTCCGGTTCCCGCTCCCAGCTCGAGCACCGTCGCTCCTCTGAACGCAGCCGGGTCGGACAGGATGAAGTCGGAGAGCAGGAAAGCTCCTCGCCAGATCTGCAATCGGCAGCGAGGTTACTACAGAAAACGCTTCTTATCGTTTAAAGCGTGCTCGATGATCAAAGGCGCGCTCACTTGCTTTCCGACGTCCCCCAGCGGCGTCGCCATCGTGTGCTCTGAGACAAAACAACGAGCAACAACGTCAGGCTCACTAGCTGCGACGCCACACGTTATATCAGGACACATGCTGCAGCGATATGAAATGTACATCTACTTTATTAACGTGCTTGTTCTAACACACTGGCGTTCCTATAGTAACAGCTCGTTTACTGTGATCCGGTTAAATAACGTCATCCGTACGTAGACGTTTATTTAACTCTCCAGTGTCAGCGCTACGTAACGCTCAGAGGAAAGCTGTAGTAATTTTAAACGAGAGCGAGAGAGAGAGAGAGAGAGAGAGAGAGAGACTGGGGAAAGAACGAGTGTTTACAGCTACAGGAGCTAGCTCGGATCAATGACGTTCCACAACATTCTAGGTAACTAGAAACGGATAAAAAGTCTTTAATTGAAAAATGTCATTGTTGGCAAATTGCTGTGGTGTGAGAGGAATAAAGCAGTCCTGTGCTGTTACAGGAATCTAATCAGCAACTCATATATCACACTCCATTACGCTACACGCTAACACAGACGGACTTCTTTAAAACGTTCCTCACATCTGTATTAGCTTTATCAGTTTGTGCTAAATAAAAGCATTTGGAATCCCTAACCAATCTTTATGATGTCCGTTAAGACCTCCTCCTCCTCCTCCTCCTCATTAACCGCTCCTTCAGCCTGGCTCAGGATGATGGGGTGAGCGGTCTCGCGGTCCCGCGCCGTCTCTGCTGGCCTCCTCGCTACGTCCAGGTCTCCATCTTCATCCAGACGAGAGTGAGACTCCGCCTCCGACCATGAACACGCCGCCTCCTGCTCCTCCTCCCGCAGAATCCTGAACCTCGACAGAAACACTGGAAGCGGAAACCCGAGCGAGCGAGCGAGAGAGAGCGAGAGAGAGAGAATGAAAAGTCACAATCAGCTTAACAACAAAAGCAGATCTTCTTGTGCTTCTTATTAGCTTTATCACTCGAAACCACTTCCTTTGGCAAGCAGACGGCACAGCGAGGCAGGACAAGCGTCTGGAGAGTCATAAGTTGATTATGATGATGTCGTCTGTCCCGTGACAGATGGTGGTGATGTTGTAAAATCAGGACTGTGAGGTTTGTAATGGTATTAAGGAGCAGGTCTGGAGCTATCTGGCGTCAGCGGGACCAAACGGCCCTCTTTATTCCCCTTCAGCGCCCGAATTCACAGCTTTATATAATTACGTAGACGACAGCACAGAGTTCATTTTAGCAAGAGAAATAAAGTACACAAAAACGGATCTCTGTTACATTTGAACGCTTCTCAATTGCTAAATGACAGAGCTACGCTTTTAGCCTACGCAGAAACACCAGATTTACGGATATTCAAATCGGCATGTTGTCGAGCAGACTAGCTAGCTGCTGGCAAACCAGCTTAAACTAGCATGCAGACGGTGCGGCTAAAGGTTCGTGTACGCCACGTCACTGGACAGAGAATTCTATATTTTACAGTCTTAAATGTGACACAAAATTGACGTTTGTACAGTTGGGATCCTTTAACATTTTGGTCCTCCTGATGATGCCTTGTGTGTTAAAATATACACCGTTCAATTCTAATTCATTAGTTCATTCTAAAACAAAAGGCAGAACGAGTATTGAAAACTGTAAACGCGATGACACAAAGATCCTGAATTTTGTGTTAGCAAAGCAAATTATGCCGAGTGATTCCGCAAAGCATTCCATAACCGGAAGAATCCTTCAGCCCCCTGATCAACAAAGCGCCGACTCGTTTTGTGTTGTGTTTGTGCTCCAGTAAGGCGCTTCAGAAAGTAAAATGGTGTTTATGATATTCTAACAGGCTGTGATCACATTATCCTCTCCGAGTCTCCGAATTAAACGGGAAGCACCATCTGTTCTTAGACAAACAAACACGGCCGGGTTCAGTGATGCGTGCATCCTTCAGGGGATGTGACCTTTAGCTCGTCCGGCCAGCGCTGACTCACCACCGAGGCGGTCGGCTCGTCCGTGTGAACGCGGAGCAAAGCGGCACGAACATCAGTTCTGTAGGAGAGTAAAGAATCAGCGTCGTGTAGGCTCATTTTACATCACCGTCGTCACCAAAGCTGCACGAAAACATATAAAATTAAGTCAATCGAAAATATTCAAGCCAAAAGTAATGATTTTGCTGCAGCACGTCATCATGTCAAAGCCACGGTCCAGCGCTCTCGCTCCGTCTCTCTCGCTATCGCGAGAGGCAGAGCTTTCTGAATTGACGCTCAACATGATTGACGGATGTCTGCTTCGTGCCCTGATTGGCTGTTCAAATCATTCTTTTATTGAACATGTACCAAATAAATGAGTTAGCATAAAGCTAATCCAGGTGGATTTGCGCTAATATTCTACAAGTGTATAAATCTGTGTATGCTGCCATCAGACATCAGCATCATTCCTGCACTGCGATAGTTAGTAAATATTAAGCCGATTATACAAAAAAGTGCAAAGATATTCATGTGCTGGAATCCTAGAGAGCAAAGGATGGGAGGGGCATACGCTTTCTGCCCTGTCCGTCACAGTGACGTTAGCCAGGTATACGGAAGAGGGCGGATAGCGCTGTCCTCGGGGTGTGTTACGCTGCGCTGTGACGCAGCATGAGCACCGTTTTGAAAAGATGGGGTTGGTGTCTTCAGAGGAACACGTTCTTATGCGCCCGGATCCGGGAACGTCTCGAGCGACGCGGCCTCCAAGTGAGCTCGATCGCAGGGAGAAAGTGACTCGGCTCACCTGCAGGTCGTTTACAGGGAACCGCTGCACAGGATCCACAAACTGTTTAAAACTAGTTATTTATTAAATTATTGTTAAGGATCATTTATTTTTGTGCTGGCTACCGAGTCATTTTGGAACTTTAAAACAACCCCAAAGTATAAACATGGACCAAGTATAAACAGACTAACAGATGTATTATTAATTTCTGAGTGCACTATCCAGAAAATCAGCTTTACAGTAACAAAGTTAGAGAACCGGCGTTCTAGATAAGAGGATGCGCTGCGGAGACGTCAACGCGCTGTCGCTATCCACTTCTCAGATGTTCCGGCTGATTGTGTTTTTTATAAACACACATCAGTATTTGCGCAGCTCTTCACCGTTCTGCGTCAGGGAACCCAAGTGTGTTCAGACAGCCTCACTTACGGATTCAGCACGCCGAGTTAAATGTTCTGGATCAGCCCTGAGCAGAACACACAGGGGTGCTCGATGTTGGACACGGAGTCGTTTCTCGTTCATTCGGTGTCTGAGGTCTATTAAGTCTGTTATATGGAGCTGCCGGGTCATCAGCACATCTCCGTCGCTGCACACGTGCATCCACACCCGCCCTTTTGTACATTAATGGAAACGGGAATGCTATAGCACGGCGGTCAGGATATTACCGCCGCTGAGAGTTATCATCACCACGCAGATTATATCCGCTCACTCAGTGGTCCATTTCCATTAATAGACAGGGTTTACAGCTTTAAAAAAAAAAAAATAAATCCTCCCAATTACCTGAAGCTATTTTTCATGATTAACATACACACTACAGCATTTTTTATAAAATGCAAATTAACAAAATTTTTTTTTATTATTTGTTCGTTATTTGCGTTAAAAAAAACCCCCATAAATGAATAGGTTAATTTTCTCTAACAGCGTTACATTCCCAACATTAAACGTCACTACAGAAAGCTAAGACGTTTCGCTGTTGTTAAATCGCAGCGGTGCGGGATGAATCATACGCCTCGGGTCGTGCTGTTACAGGAACGAGCGCTCATTGATTAGTTCTCTGTAACAGCACACCCCGTTGTGTTCTCTTCCTTCCACCCAGGCAACCGGCAGCAGTTTCACCGGCGCGCTGCCCGTCACTCCTACTGCAGCAATACAACTCAACAACACGTCTCTGCAGGAGCTCCAAACCAGAAGCGCTGAATCCTTTTTCTTTTTTCAGCCTGCAACGTACACATTCAAAGTCAAACGCAAACACTGAGGCTCAGCAATCTGGTGAAGAAGGGAAACATGCCTACAATGCAGCCTCACACACACACACACACACACACACACACCTCAGGCTGAGCGTGCGGTCCTTGGAAAACACATTTCAATCTGCCTAGAAATATCATTTTTTAAATCAGTTCTTATACCGCCGGTTTCTTCGGCTATATTTGGTCTGTAATTGACCTTGCGTGGAATTTGTCCATCTTTTCATGTGCGTTCACAATTCAATGTCAAGTTTAATGATTTCCCGAAAAGAGCAGATGGCAATCTCAAATTAATTGCGGAGGATAAAGGGCTCGCAGGACGAACGCGATTTTACATGGAGCACAATTATAAACAATCAGATCCCAGTGCGGCAGTAGAACACACCACGCTGCGCGCCCGTCAGCCAGGAATAGGAACCTGGACCAGACAAAGTGGACAGACGAGGAGCGTAAAATGATCGCGCGGTGCTCGGTGTAGCGTCAGACCGCGCTCGGCCGACAGGAGAGGATCTCCGTGTGATCCGCTGCTGTTGTGGACAATCCCGGTTCGACGCGAGATGCTTTTCAGCTGCACACCTGCGAACACCTCTCACCTGGTTGTCCGACGCTGTTGAGTCGAGTCATGAGATGCCGAGCGTTCGGGAGCAGCAAGTGCACATCGGAGAGTACGGTGTCACTGCGGAAGGTGGCCTGGTCCATGGTGCGAGCTTCATGTCCCTGTGGACGCTGAGAACGACAAGAGCGTAAAGTAAAACTCTGGCATGTTCCGAGCTGACACGCACGCATACAGAGAACTAAAAAAAAAAAAATACAGCGCTGCATGCGAACTACTGTAAAGGAAATGCATGTGCTTCCAATACAGAGAACAACTGAGAAGAAAAAACTACCAAGAGGACGTGCATTTCCAACACAGAGAACTACCGAAAAAGTACAGAAACGCATGCACGCCTGGTGTAGAGAACTACTAAAATGAAAAAATAAAACTACAGCAATACACGTGTTTCCAATATATATATATATATATATAAACATCTACACCACTGAGACGTGTGCACGTCCAACAGAGACGGCGACCGAGAACAAGAACACACAAACTACTGAGATAGAGAACTACTGAAGAGAAAAAACCCGATGCACATTTCCAATACGGAGCTCCACTGAAAAGAAAAGAAGTGAAAGCTTCATCGCTTCATTTGTGATGTGGTGCGTTCCTGGGAAAGAGAGAAAACAAAACTACTGAGATGCATTTTTCCAATATAGAGAGAACTACTGAAATAAAAACAAGTAAACAAAACTAATGAGGTGTGTGTGTAGTACTGCGACGCAGACGGAGTTGCATAAACGTTTTCTTCCTTCTCTTTAACTACCTGCAGTGTTTTGTCCATAACTCTGATCACGTGGCCAGGCAAAATTACACAACCTATTTATAGAAAGTTAAGTTGGACTGCACACAGGGGTGATATTGTGTGCTAAAACTCCTGATCTAATCATTTCTCTGCACAAATTAGCACGGATTTATTGATATTTAATTTTTAAATGAACTTCTAATGTTAAGAAAGCCCCACTCTGACTAGCCGTGTCTGGCGGAATACTATTACATCCTCCTATTGGACAATTAGCGCACTAGATAGGCTGTACAATCCATTGCGTCATCCCCTACGTAGTGCACGTTCATACGCACTGAGGGTGAATTTAGGATTCGGTCCGAGTTTCGGCCGCGACACCGAGACACGCCTCCTTTAACATGTGAAACCGCTGACTAAACACCACTTGATGTTTATTTTAAACTTTTAGCTACAAACTAATAAGGATAAATAACTCCAAGACGCGTTCTGCCTCCAGTCAGTACCTTAAAATGACCTCGAAACCGCGTGGAGATTAAAAACCCAGCTAACAGCTAGCATAACTGCGGAGATGTGTGTAACATCATTAAATGGCCGTGCAGCCACCGAACGTCTTTATAATGGTTCCGTGTTACATATTTATTACAGCACAGTACATTACATTGCATTTTTTATACGAATTTTTAAGTATCACTTTGTCCTACACATAAACATGTTAATACACTGTTAGCACAGAAAGTAAAATATATTTTTGTGCTTTCTATGGATATTAATCACACAAATATAAAAACCTATACGGTTACAGAAATACAAAGAGAGAGAGAGAGAGATAAAGGAGAAGAAAAAAGGAATAGTGGCAAAGTGAAATGGAAAGGTGAGAGAATGCATGATGGACACAGAGAGAGACAGAGAGACAGAAAAAGTGGTGCATACATCATTTCTTTTGCATGAACTTAATCTCCACATCTCTGAGAAGAAAACCCCTTTATTTAACCATTATATGGAGGCTACTAAACCAACACCATGATACACAAACACATCACCCATTAATGAGGCACCTTTGATGATTATAATTATATATATTTTCTTATTTATAATTAATGATAACGAGATTGTGTACAGTGGATATAAAAAGTCTACACCCCCCTGTTAAAATGGCAGGTTGTTGTGAGGTAAAAAAAAATAAAATAAAATGAAACTAAGATAAAAAATGTCAAGAATTTTTCCACCCTCAGTGTGAAATGACAACATATACAAATTGAGTGAAAAACACTCAAAACATTATGGGGGGAAAATAAAAATAAAAATAAAAAAATGATGATTCCACCATCCTGTCAAGGTACAAGGAAGACATGCATCCAAACTCTTCTCTGTTTGTCTTCAAACTCGACTAAAGGCCTACCTCTTTCAGAAGTACTTGCACCAGCACTTTCAATAGTTATTCTTCACTTTCTGCATGTTTTCTTCTGCATAACCTGCCAACAGAGTTTTTTTTAACGTTATGGTATTGTTAGCCCAGGTCCTAGTGAGCCAGTATCAGTATCAGAATATATTTACTGATAGAGACTTACATGAGATTGAATGTGATGGATTCATTCTGAACTCAGCCACATCCCTAATTATAAAAGGGTGTGCATACTTATGCAACCAGGTTATTGTGACTTTTTTTTATTTTGTCCTATTGTCCTGAAATTGTCTTGGTGCTTTGCCACTTCATTTTTACATGTTGTAATTTCATGTTGAGGGTGGAAAAAGACATGATTGATCTTAGTTTCATTTTATTTAGACTCCACAGAAACCTACCGTTTTAACAGGGGGGGTGTAGAGGCTACTTCTCATGTTCACTGTATGAGATTATACAATGAGTTAATGATTAATGATAATGAAAGAGACAGAGAGAGAGGGAGAGGAGGACACACACACACACACACACACACACACACACCTGCACGCACACAGGACCAGAGAGAGCGCGACAAAGGGAGACAGACAGAGAGAGAGAGGGAGAGACACACACGCGTGCACGCACGCACACACGCGCATGTGCACGTGCGTGCGTGCGTGCGTGCGTGTGTGTGTAACAGTGCCCCCCGATGGTGAAGGAGCGGGGTCTAAAGCCGCACCCTGCCACGCGCGCGCTCACAGGGCTTTCTGCACCGGACAGGTGAGGTGAGCTTCCTCGCGCTCGGTCTGTCTCCGAAACCCACACAGCACCCCGGCATGGAGCTGACCCTCAGCCGCCTGGCTGCTTTCCTCGCCTCTTTCGGTCTTCTCAGCTTCGTGTGTCTGATTGTTGCGATTGGGAGTGATTTCTGGTACATCATAGACATTTCGAAGAGAGACAGCAACAGATCCGCATCTCTCAGCTCTCACTCCGGACTCTGGAGGACCTGCAACTGTAAGATGCTTTACTCTTTCATTCAGAGAGCAACTGCTGTGCAGATCTGTTCACTAGATGGATTTTACTTCAGCTCAGATGGCAGGCATTAAAGTTTGGCAAAAATAATAACAATTCGGTAAAATTATGTAAAAAAAAATAAAAAAATAAAAGTTTTAATAGAAAAGCAATGAAGGTGAATATATTTGCAGCAGAAAATGCGTTAGTTAAAATGCACAGTGGCATGGATTCATTCATTAATATTCTATCCATCTGTCTGACTTTGAATTGAGTGTGTTTTTTGTTGCAGTTCAGCACCAGTGCCAGCCTTTTATGAACCCTTTTGGAAATGGAGGAAACTTCACAGCTTCACAAAAGCACATATTAAGTAAGATTTTATTTTTTATCTTGAGGGGTTTTTTTGTTGTTGTTGTTGTTGTTGTTGTTGCATTTGCTTGATTTCTTCCTTCATGCACTACAGTGTAGGCTATTACATTTAATCATGCAGCCAGACGGATGTAAAGCTGCCGACCTTTAGATTCATGTCTGTTTCCTCGCCGTGAAAAGTGAGAATAGAATAACCGTTATAAAATATCGCACGCTAATAAAAACCCCGGTTGCCATGGCGCTGATCTTACGATGCTTTGGCAAGTGTCAGAAAGCTGAGATGAAAAACACGTTCCTCTTCGTGCTGGGTGTTGAAACGGCCGAGGCTCTTTGTTCGCTTGATATTTGCTGATTATATTGGGGGCATGAGATATTTTTGCACAGGGTCAGAACGTGATTAAGCAGGGAACCTGGCCTTGTTTTACACGGTGCAAGGATTTTGTGCCTTAAGCAGTTATTTCACCAAAGTCTCGCATCGTCACGTGGAGTTCTGGCGTCGGGCCGCTCGGGTCTTGCGTACAGTATACTCTAGCTAACTGAGCTTATGCGGCGTTCGTAACCAAGTTTCTGGAAAGATACCAATTCGAACATCTTGCAAGTCTCACTCAGAGACATTAAGGTGGTAAGGAGACGTCATTTCAACATGGACAAAGCAAGAACAAGAAACATTTGTGTGTTTTATGGCTTGTAAGGAGAATTTTGACTTTCTGTTCCCATGGGGTGCTTCATGGTCCGGGGTTTGATCCTGAGCTCTGGTTTCTGTCTAATGTTGTCCTCGTGTCTGTGTGGGTTTCCTCTGGGTTCTCTGGTTTCCTCCTTAAACTGACCCTAAGTGTGGATGAGCAACTCTGACCTGCACTGACTCTCCCTGTGCATTTTTAAAACCTAGCCTCCGTTGTGACTGCGTGTAGACTTTGAGGTGGAAAGTAGGACGCTGCTTTTAACGTGACGTGACACTACACCAGTGAGACGGATCGCGACGGCGATCGGACTGGGATTTGACTGAAATCTCCTTCCGTTTCCCTCTGTTTTTTTTTTTACTCCTCCCAATGTACAAGTGGCAGAGTGCTGAAGTCCACTTCAGTTTCAGCAAATAAATGCAGGCAAACACTCCACCGAGTGGAGATGAACAGCAATGGAGTGCTTGAGTGCTTCAAGTCTGGGACTCGGAGAACCTGAAGGACGTTGTAGGTTGTTGTAGCAGGAGATACACTCTCCACGTGATCTGAATCCACTCACAAGAAGAAGAAGAAAACAAAAGATGGCAATTCGATACGCAGGGCGAGTAAATTAAAAAAAAAAAGTATTTAATCGACAAAAAAAGTTAAAGTATTTCATTACGATAAAATGTATTTATTTCAAGAAAGGTACATGATGTACTATTTATTGTTTATAAAACACGCCACATTCTGCTCATTAAAGGAACATTTTATATATAACGATGGATCAATGTTTTATGAAATGCGTTTTTAAAAAGGGAAGGGACACGACTGGTTTCATTTCAATCTTATAAGAGGCATTTTTATTGTCGAGAAACGTATAAATTCTCAAAAGACTTAAACAAGTCCGGGAACCTACGCGGAAACAGGCGGGGTAAAGAAAGCCGCAGAAGTAAAACAGTTTCTCTTTCTCTTCTCTGAAACGAATGATCTTGCTGGTCGCTCCTCTTCCTCTGGTGCGTTTGGAGTACGCTCTCATTCGCGCATGTTGAGTTGGAAAGAACAAAAAGCTTAAAGGCTGTTTCACGGGAGTGCGGCTGGACTAAGTGCACCCGAGCGCTTCTCTTTTTACGCTTCCTGTCTGGTTGGCGTTTTTGCTGTTGTTTTTATAAAAAAGATGAAATAAATAAATAAATAAAACTGTTGTATTCATTCACCATCAGGAACAAGTAGTTCCATCTCTGACAGGATGAATTCTATAGATTTAGAGCTTCATTTAGATGCAAACACTTTGACATGATTCATCTAATCGTTGTACAAAAATGCGCTTGATGCAAACGGTTTAGTCCTTTAGACTTCTGGTGTAAGTGAGTTTGGAGTAATGGGGTTTGCTGTTCTGTCTCATTCAAGGGAATCTAAATTTTGTCCGTAGTAGTCACACACACACACACACACACACACACACACACACACACACACACTTACTTTAGATGCTATAGATAGAGATTACGCTGGAGGAAATCCCTTTACGTGCACTCACTATTTTGCCAGTAGTGTACTCGACTTTAGGCGAGATAAAAGCCGCAAACAGAGATGCGAAATGAAATAAACATTTTATTACGCTGACATTAACACGACATGAAAAGCGAGCAGCTCCACGACGCCATGGCTGATGTTACTGTCAGTCCAGTGCTGTGGCTTGTGCTTTTGGAGAAACGTCGCATTCCAGCTGTCTCAGTGTGAGTGCACGTAAGGAAGCGATCAAACACACGCACATTTTTATGTTATCACGGAAACAAGACGTAAATTCTCATAAATGCGTAAAGCGCACGAACACGCTCTTCAGTCAATCGAGTGTGTTTAAAGTATGTAATGGAACGGGCCTGACAACGACGCCAACAAGTAAACACACCATTAAAAATAAAAATCACAGACATGAGCACTGGGAGGACAGCGCACTTAACCGCGTAACCCTCCCTCGAACTTCACACCCCACTGAATAATCCTTTAGTAATTTTACGAGGAATAAAACAATCCGTGTCACGCTATTGCAGGAAACTAATCAACGTCAGGCTGGGGAGATGAAGCGGAGTTACTGTCACCGCTCCATAGTGTTTTATTTCTCCTATAGCGCTGACAACTGGTCCACATTCGATTTCTATTAAAAATAAAAACCACACCTCATACATGTCATCCATCACTTAGCAGCTATAAACGGTCCTTCCCTCCTTTTTCCTCGCTCGAGGTTAATAATTACTATAATATCGTAATAATAACAAACGACAGCTTGTAATGTTACAGAGAAACTACAAAAAAGTGTCGACTCTTCTGTCCTGAAGTTACAGCTTTACCTCTACCACCTCGTCCCAGCGAATGAGTCAGAACTGTAGAAAGATAACCTACTAGAACTGACCTCTGGGTCCGATACGACTAAACATGGCATCTCCATCTCCACACAGCGAGTCGGATGATTGCGTAAGAAACTGAAGAGGGTTTCGGCAGACTGCCGCCCACCCACCACGCTCATGCACAAGAGTCAAGCTGTGTAACACAAACACACACACACGGTCCATTAAAAAGCACCTCTAAACGTGGTGATAAGTGACCGGAGGGTCTTCTTTGGATCCCCATGGATACCTGGATACCTCCTCTTGCATCAGCGTGCCGTTTTGCTGGCATTGGTTAGGCCACCGAACTCTTTCTTTCACTAAAAAGCCGAGCTGCCTGCTGAGCCCGACCCGTATTAATGCCTTCAATCAATTCCAGTCGATTACGACGGCTCATCTGATCTCACGCAGTTCAGATTCGAGCGCCGGAATGGCTTTTTATTCCGAAAAGAGAGCAATCAAATGCAGCTCTGCATCGCCGCCGCCGCTCTGCAGACTTTCAATTCGTTATCGATTGCTCTTTTTTTCATGACAAAGTTAACCAACGAACGAACACACGCATACAGAAACGCGAACAAATATTAACCTCTTGGAAAAATAACGTACAATCCTCACTCTACACGTCTTTCTATTAGCTTCACTGTAATTACTGAATCCATCCATCCATTATCTATAGCGCTTTATCCATCTGGGTCGCGGGGAAGCTGGAGCCAATCCCAGCATCTTGGGG
>JAQQZX010000008.1:18954715-18976548 GCA_030068355.1 Notoglanidium maculatum | reverse complement strand
CCACACAGAAAGGCACCCTGGGTGACCCGGGGATCGAACCCAGGACCTTCCTGCTGTGAGGCGACAGTGCTAACCACGTTTACTGAATCATTTCATCATAATAAGTCGAGAACTTGCACGGCTAATCACGTTCTGTAGAATTAACTGTAGGACGAGGGAACGAGTTCGCAGGGAAAGCTACACGTATTCAGGGTTGGGATGCGCTCAGGAATAAGTCGATTTTCTTTCTGCACCGTTCTGATTAAGAAAATAATCACACTGGCTGGTGTTTCCTTTTCTTGAGAAGAGTCTGATACAGGATATTTCCAATAACATCTACACCAACACCTTTAAACCCAAGCACTTGCCTGTAAACCTGTAAATTTACCTGTAAATTTCATGAGGTCATGAAATTGCTATATGAGGGTGGGATGTAGGCTACTTCATCACGCTTTCAATCTTCTTCTTCTTCTTTTTTTGCTTGCAGGCTATTTATCTGGCTGCGCTGTGCGTTTACCGGTTTCAGCCATAGTTTTTTCCAAACACACAGATTAGGGGTGGAGTTAAGGCGTGTTGGGGCGTGTCTAAAAATGACTGACAGGTGGCTCACCTAGTGTTGTTTTTAAGACCACCTTTAATTTTGTCTCCTTTGACCCCTCATCTGTAACGATAAAAAAGGCATTTGCGTCTCCACACAGCGAGTCCAGCGATTTCGTAAGGCACTGAACAGGGTTACAGCAGACTAATTCACACTTACTCACAAGAGGCTACACGTATCTCTCCCACGAAAAAAGAGTCTTTAAACGTAATGGTAATTGCCTGGAGTGTCTTCCTTGGGTTCACACAGACACATGACCGTCTGGTCTTGCAGCAGCGTGCCGTGACTCTCGTAAGTGATTTAGTCCGGCGTTATCGTCAGCAGCATCCGCCCTTTATTTCACTAAAAAGCCTGCTGAGCTCAACCCCTATTAACGTGTTCAATCAATTCCAACGTCTCGTCAGACCTCACATAGCTGTACACATTAGCTGGAATGTCTTTTCCTTCCGAAAAAAGAGAGCAATCAAACGCAGCTCTGCATCACGACTGCTATTCTGCAGACTTCAAATTTGTTATTGATTGCTCTTTTTTCCTTCTTCATGTCACTCGGGATATTCTTCTAGAAGCATTTCTTTTTTTTGAGGTTTCTCCTTTTTCATCTCACACATCAAACGGCTGGAAATTAAACCAGCGTTGGTCCGGACGGGACACACACTTTATCCGCAGGCTGAAACACTGGAAACCGAGCCTTTTGCCGCGCTGAGAGTGAAAAACCTCAAGGCTGCTTCAAAATTGAAGTTTTCCTTTTGATCAGCGACTACAATAAGCGGTGGGTCTGGCTTTAATCATGACGCTTTTTAGCGGGGTGCCTGAGGAAAGGTCTACAGAGAGGGCAGGAGGAAAAACAAATCGGAATCAGGAGAACATAAACCTCAGAAACACAACGTTTCACGTCTAAACCAAATGACTCGGCAGAAGAAATGAATCGCAGGGCATTTTACCCTGCTTTAAAAGCGGAGGAAAACCTCTCCGTATTTATTACGATTACGCACGTTTCTCAATCCGCTTACATGGAATTCGGGTTCCTGCGAACGAGCTGTTACTATAGTAACAATAAGGTATAATGTACCTATAACTCAACTGAAATGTTAGCTCTTCTGTCTCTTGCTGTGATGTTTATTAATCCACCCAGAGGATACAGGATCTTCATTCCCACTTATCTGCCTCGTTTGAGAACCCATCACTAATCCAGTTTGGTGATTATTCCGCCACTCTCTGTTCTGGTTCCAGTTTAGCAGGACGTCCTGCAGAGTGATGAAGTGTAGCCGGTGAGATCGAGTCGTTCACTGGAGAAATTTACAGAAATGGGGCAATAATATTTCACAGATCATACTGTTACAGTAATGTGCACGGGAAATGATGTTCATCATCATTATGTAGGTACTAGATGGTAGAAATTCAGACGTATGCTCTCGAGAAGTAAAAGTTAGAGCGGGTCTGGGCCTCTTGGTTCCGGTGAAGAGAAATTGCAATGCCGCAGTATACGAATACATTCTATACAATTGTGTGCTTCAAACTTTACGGGAACAGTTTGGGGAAGAAGCGCATATGGGTGTGATGGCCATGGGGTGCACATACTTTTGGCCCTAAAGTGGAAAATTCAGAGGATTTAAAGGGACATTCCAGCATTTTTGCAGCTTAATCATTACCTAAAGCACCGTAAGCGTGGGTGTCGATATTACAGGCAAAACTTTAGTCTAAGGACAGCCGTTCAATTCCGCGTCAATAAACGTTATATATATGCAAACTGTGCTGCTGTAAGATGCTAGGACGAAAGGCATTTGATACTTTCAGAGGTGGAACTCTGCTCTCAGAGGGAACTCTCTGGTGGTGTACAGTACCGCAGTTGCTATTAGATCTCTTTTATGAGTGAGTTTAGCGCAAACGCGCTTTCTGGTCTTTTCTCAGTGCAGGGAAATGTGTTCAAATTCCCTTCTGCTGTAATTCAAGATAAAAAAAAAACCCAAAACAGAAATAGTTGATAGAGATTTGGTTGGAAAGCACTGGAGTATTCGTTTAATCCGACCTCTCTCGCATTCTCTCGCTCAGTCACGGTATCAAAGCGCATAATTGGACGGTCTGAGATCCCGAAAGACTTTCTGCACTCGCAGAATTATCATTATTATGAAAACGCATGCGGCGGTATGTCAGAGCACTTTAATCCTGATTTAATTAACTCTGCGTTTCGTTACACACGGCAGCGAAGATCAACAAGATGAAGAAACAAAGACAGGAAAAATTACTATTCTGACTTAATATTAACCAAGAGCGCAAAAAAAAAGAAAAATGGGTGAGAGTTGTGTGCTAATCATTGCATCACACTGTATAATAAAGTCATTAAATCATGGAAATCATTTCATCCAAACGCTCTCCCTTCACCAAATATGGCACGGGTCTTTACTTACTCCGTGAACGTATTACTTATGGAAGCAGTAGAACAGGAGATGGAGTGTTTTACTCATGATAACGTACGTCCTCGAATTTACAAAGGAAAGAACAAGCACAGCGGAAAAGGAACTATGAAAATTGTTTGAATATCCGTTTAAAACTACATAAAAGCAGTCACACCACAAGCGTTTTCGTTGCTGTGCGTTTCAGCTAATGAATATTAATGAAGCAGTGGGTCTGCTTATGAATATTAATGATTAGAGGGGGGGTCTGAGGGAAAATGCACTGTGTGCTGAGGCAGGAAAATGCGGTCTAGAACAAGGATCGACAAAGCAGAGTTTTATTCCTTTCAAACCACAGCAATCTGGCAACGAATACCATTTCTAACATATTACAGAACGACATGCCGTGCCGTTATTACATTATAGCAGCTATAAACAGTCGTTCCCTCACCAACCTCTCTGTTTTTTTCTCTACTGAGGTCAGTAAGTCAAAAAACGCAGCTTGTCGTTTAACGAACAGCAGCAACCTCAAGTTGCAGCTCTGCCTCCGGAGACCCCTTCCATAAATGTTAATCGCCTAAATGTCTTCTTGTACAAACACCACCATATCAACGGTCATACTTTAAAAAAAAAATGTGTTTATGTGGCAGGTCTTAAAACCGTTAAAACATGTTCCTGTGAATGAGCTGTTACCATAGAAACGATAACGTATTCGAACAAAATTAGAATATATATATATAGAAAAATCATCGACACCTTCTGACCAATCAGAAGCCTGAATTCGACAGAGATGTGGTGCATAGATGTACTTTTCAGAGTAAGAAAAGCACACAGCATTTTGGCGCGTCTGTCCTTATAATGCCGTGTTGGTTACTGGAAGGCCGTTAATTACCTGAATGAATAGCCTAAGGTTTATTTTTGTGCTGAACTCAATGTGGCCACAGCCGAGTGTCTTTTCGCCTCTGTTTCTGTTTGGAGTGCAGTAAAAGGACAATCCATAATGGAGAGGAGACTGCTGAAAACAGGATTCCTGCTATTATTTCGTATCTCCATGAAAGCATCTTTTATTTTTTTTCAGTCTGTATTCTCTCGGTTTGAACGTGACACCACTGACAATTCAGATGTGCTAATTCAGTGTGCTAATTGAGATGTTATGGCCACGCCCACACAGGCAGTTCTCAGACATGTGTATTCATGTTTATCTTATGAACATGTGAATATTAATAAAGGTAGATATTGGAGACAAATAGCTAAATCTGTTATTCACACGGAATGCAGTTGGAATTATTGGGTCCTTGAAGAAAAGCAGGGCCTTGATCCTCACTAATGAGCTGGATAATTGGGAAGTTCATTTGTTGTGGTGTGGTTAAAATCACCCAGGATAATAATTGGAGCTGGAACGGTGGCTTTCACATCACTTCATCTGCGCAAATTGCCCAGCAAGCTGCTGCCGAGTGCCATGTGCGCCTGCTGGCTTCCTGTGAGCGTTTAGAGGACACAGTCTGTGTTCCTGCTTCCTGCTGAAGCACTGGAGAGAAAAAGAGCTTTCTGGCTTTCTTCAGAGAAAGACAAAGCCATTTGTTCCAGACTTTATCTGATCATCAGAACATGCAGAACAAGTTTCTTGATGTGCAGACACGTAGGGGTTCATCTGGATTCCAGATGTGTGACTTTTTAAAGGCGTCTGAAATGACCTGTGCGGTAGTAAAGGTGAAAATAAAATAAACGGCATGCCTTTTGGGCAGAATTAGTTTTCTGAACATATGTCCGCTCAGTAATGTCACTGGAGGATGTTCGCATCTGTAGTAGTTATGATCGATTCGCCTGGGATAAATCACATCGATGGACCTCTTCATGACGCGCAATGGTAGTCACACTAAATAAAATCCATGTGTACTGCCTACACCTGGTTTTAATACAATCTGACTGCTTTGTCCTGCGTTCGCAGTGCTTGTTGTAAGGGGTGTGGCTGCACTAGTTGCGCTTTATCATTAGTATAACATGGCACTTAATAGCATGGAACTCGGGTATCGATGGCCTGATGGAAGACGGCTTTAAGGGAGTCCTGAGATACCACAACTACTCTCCGCTGGATGTCTGTATTGTTGTGAGTAGGAAGGACTATAATCTTGGAAGTGGCTGCAATCTTGGTGCATTTTCCCCCCATTAGCGGTGAAGAAGCAGGCCGAGTACAGAACGCGTTATCCTTTCATGCAGTGATTGCTCAGCCTTTGTCGGTGGCATTTGCATGCTGACCATAATTGGTGTTGCTGCCCTGAATGAGTCTGAGATACACTATCACCATCAGCATGTCGATGTAGAGTATCTGTCAGCGCTATGAATCTGTGCTGCACATGTTCCCTTTGAAACTAGAGAAATGATCGCACAAAGCAAGCTATTAGCAAGTATGGGTGACGACAATCTGTTGAAATCGATATCCCTAATGTCCCTCGATGAAAGCGACGAGAATTATTGGTCTTTTAAGGCAGGATCTCGATTACTTGCTCGGAGTTCTCCTGGGATGTGCGAGGCAGCGCTCAATACACAGTCTCGTACCAGTAATCTAAAGTATTAAGCAGTTAATGAGCTGGTTAGGTGTAAAGCTTGTGTTCTTCGTCACTCATAAAATCACCACCAGTGGGGAAAGGAAACAGTTGTGTTGTAATCACTTACTTTGCCCAATTTGCCAGCTGTCCCCTGTGGAGCAGAACACAAACACAATCCATCAGCTTCCAAACGAATCACCTTCACAACGAAATTTCTTCAGGCGTGTGCTGTAAAGACCAGGTCAGAGTCAAACGAGATGGTGCGGCATGGTGTGCAGAGGGAGACAGCGCCAGAAAATAACAGGAATATCGATGGACTGAAGCACGCAGTTCCTCACTCGCCGTTGCGGGAGTTTGATCATCAGCTACTGGAAACGTTTAATGGAGGTTATCGCTGATAAAGCAGGGTTGGCTAGTTATTAAGTACAAGGGTGCACATACTTTTTTCCAGTACGGATTGTGGATGTGAACGAGCTGCTTAGCACGTTGGAGTATTAAAAAACTATATTTTGCAAATTGATGTCATGACAAATAAACAATATGCAAAACATCTTAGGAATACAAAAGGTAATTAGGAATTTAGGTGAAATCACTCGGTTGCTTAGGTGTGTACGCTGACTGTTTTCATTTTATTTCTATATTTATGTTTATTTTTGTAATTAGAATCGCATTTTATCCTTCATTCAATTTTGTGCATTACGTTTAATTGGTTTTGTGTATGAAAAGCATTCAAGAAATAGTTTTGTATTATTATTGTTGTTGTTATCATGACTCTCTTACAGACATGCAGGCGACGTTCATCGTGCTGCTGCCCCTCAGCGTGATCGTCCTCTTTATTGGAGGGATGATGGGCGTCATGAGCATCCTGGCTCGAGCCCATCGTCTTCTTCTGGCCACTGGATTGCTTCTTCTCTGCGGCAGTGAGTGTCCTCATAATCACAGCCTTTTAATAACGACTCAGTAATGCGCTACACTCGCAGCGCACCTAAAACCCACGCTTACCACAAATCAAAGCCTCTTTGCACCGCAAAAACTGAAACAACAATCAATAACTGCTAAAGAATTATGAATCAGTGACTGAATGGATAAATAAGCATACATGAATATGCAAAATGAATAAATCTGAATGGCCAACTATATCTTTGGAATCAGCCATTGAGGAGGCGTCACTTATTTCAACATCACAATATCTGAATTTACGAGCAGTTCAATATTCCAAATCTAGAAGTATGAATAAAGGAATGAATGGGGGCATTAGCATAAATCACATTTAATGCAGTTGATCATAAATGATGCTTTGATCATTAAATTCTTGTACTTGCAGGATAACAGGATAATAACCCCTTTGTTTTTATCCTTATCTAGATGTGATCTCACTGGCTGTGGCATTCGTTTATACTTGTATTTTGCGACATATTTTGGGTCATAATTGTGATCTGATTGGTTAGAGCGGTATTTTGCGACATATTTTGGGCCATGACAGTAGAGTCTAATTGGATACAGTGATATTTTGACATGTATACTGGACCATAACTGTGGTTCGATTGGGTATAATGGTATATATTGAGCCATAACTGCCAATCCTATTGGTTCAATGATATTCTGGGATGTACATTGGGCCACAACTGCAGTTTGATTGGTTATCGAGGCATTTTGGGACATACATTGGAAAATAACTGTGGTCTGATTGACTGTACTGGTATCGTTGAGACATATTTTAGGTCATAACTGTGGTTTTATGGATTATACTGGTCTTCTTGGAAGGTATTTTTGGGCCATAACTTTTGGTGTGATTAGTTACGGTAATAACAGGGACATAACAGTGCTCTGATATCATATCACGATACATGAAGTCATTTTCAGCACATTTGCACAAACTATCGCGATATAAAAAGTGCCTCTTTGGGATCTGAACTTTTTTTGTCCAGCACTGATCAAAATCTAAGTGTTTCACCGAGAAAGAAAGATGTTTAAAGGACTGATACAAAAGTTTTTAATCTCCACTTAATGACTTTTTGAAAGTGAGTAAGAATGGAGGTATAAAAGCACTGAAACCAGATGATAATGGCGACATTAAAAAAAACATTTCTCATGTTGTCATTTCACACTGTTGATAGCATATCATCTAGTAGCGAATACTGCAAATCTAGTCCAAATTTAATAACCATTTCCTTTTTTTCAAACTCCTTCTCTAGCTGTGATTTCATTAACGGGCATCTGCGTGTACGTGGCCTACTCTGCAGCTGCCTTCCGCGAGGCTGTGTGTATCTCTGGACGCAAGACTCTGGAAGACATCGACATCTATTTTGGCTGGTCTCTGGCCTTCGCAGCCATTTCCTTCATTACTGAGCTCGTCACGGCCATCACGTTCCTGCTCACTTCGGCGCGCTTGGGCCAGCTCACGCGCCGAGACCAGGACAGGTGCTTCGCAGAATAGGATGTATGGAGGACGTATCCATAAACAGAGCTCTTGCTGTTGGCAGCATGTACCTGTCTGTTTTGTGGGGCACAGCACTTCTGTAAATGTGTAAATAAATCTTTTATATGATTGTTTTCTGGAACTAAACAGTATAAAGCTTTATAGAGCTGAGGGGAATAAAGGTTTCAATTCCCCTGAGGATGGCTGTGATTGTTCCGTCATGACGATGGACAAAGATGTGGCACCAGATTGCTGTGAAGGATAACCGTATTACCGTACCGTAATGTAATCATTGTCTGCTAAATAAAGTCTCTGTAATGTCACTTCATAAAATTTCAGCCTAATTACTGACACAGAACTATGGTTGGATTCACTGGTGCCTCCTAGCGTTTCAAAATCTTGACAAATTCGTTACGAATGGAATAAATTAATAATATTAATACTAAATGAGAGCATGTTTACAAATCCGGCCTAGTAATTAGTAATGCTAAAAAAAGCCCGTTTTCAGCTGGAGGACAGATTTGTATGACGACACGGTATCAGATGAAATGTGCCAATATGTTGTTGCGTTACATGTACTGTTAACAATTTTGGTCAATTCTTCAATACGACGCAATACTGTGTTTTACAATTTGATACAGCAGTCAGTGTGGAATTCTGGGACAATATTTACAATGCTTATCGATTATTTCATCCAGCTAGTCTGAGTATTTTCCACTTCGTCCATTACTTTGTCATCTTAAGTTTTGATAAAAGGATAGATTTGATTATGTATGTGCAATGGAAAAAAAACTGGTAAGCTAGATAGCTAATGTTTGCTAGCTAGCCTTATTTTTTAAATAGATAACCCACATCACGTTTTTGTTTTGTTTTTGTTTTTTTTTAAATAAATGTTTTTACTGTGTAATCTTAAATTTCTAGCGGTTTTCTTTTTAAACTGCAACTGGATTGTCCATGACAGAAGTGATTTTTTTTATTTTTTATTCTGTAACTTGATATATTGTGTTTGCTCTGTGTGTTGACCGAAATGAAATTATTGCTAGAAAACATTTTTATCAGGTTTGGTTGTGAGAATTTTGGACTTAAGATGTATATTTGTCAATAAAAGAGTTAAAACAGTACAACCGTGTATGAATGTGTTTGTTTTAATAATAAAAGTAATACAACTCCAGTTCGGAAAAAAGCTGGGATGCGGTATAAAACGTAAATAAAAACAGAATGCAATAATTTGCAAGTTCTTTTTGACCCATATTTAAATGCAATACCAAGACAAGATTTTTATGTTCAAACTGATAAACTTCACTGTTTTTATAAATATAAACTCCTTCTTAATTTGATGCCTGCAACATGTTCCAAAAAAGTTGGGACAGGGGCATGTTTACCACTGTGCTCCATCACCTTTTCTTCCCAACTGTTCTTCCCTGAGCGTTTGGGAACTGAGGGCAGGAATTGTTGAAGTTTTGAAAGTGAAATTTGTTCAACAGCCCAGGGTCTCCGTTGTGTCTCTCATACACAGAGAGGCCAGTCTACAAGCCACACGCTTTTACTACGAATCCACGCTGCTGTAACACGTGCAGAATGTGGCTTGGCGTTGTCTTACTGGAATAAACAGGGACGTCCCAGAAAAAGACGCCGTCTGGATGGTACAATATGTTGCTCCAAAACCTGTACCTGTCAATACCTTTTAGCATTAATGGTGCCTTCACAGATGTGCAAGTTACCCCTGCCATGCGCACTAACACACCCCCATGCCATCACAGATGCCTGCTGCTGAACTTCGCGCTGTAACAATCTGGATGGTCCTTTTCCTCTTTAGCCTGGAGGACATGACGTCCATGATTTCCAAAAAATCTGAAATGTGGCCTCGTCAGACGATGTCCCTTTCATACTCAATCATGATACCGTCACCTGCTACCAATTAACCCGTTTACCTGTGGAATCTTCCAAACAGGTGGGTTTTTTTGTGCGTTCCACAACTTTCCCAGTCTTTTGGTGCCTCGTCACACCTTTTTCGGAACATACTGCAGGCATCAAATTCAGAACGAGCGCATATTTACCAAAGAAACAACAACGTCTGAGCAGTAAATATATTCTACTTGTATTGTATTCAATTGCGTATAGGTCAAAAAGGACTCCGCTTTTATTTATCTTTTACCCAGCATCCTAACTTTCTTGGAATTGAAGTTGTAATATATTGTTATAAATAAACTGTCTTCCTGTTAAAATACAGTTTGGGGCTCTATTTAGAAACAAGTGCCACTGTACTCATTTTAATAAAGCAAACGAAACAGAAGTCACTGAAAGAACCATGAAAATCTGACGTCTTTAAAAACCATTTTTAGGAATATCTCCTACCTGAACGATTTTACACTTTCACCGGTGCCTCGACATTATACAGCATTTGATGTCACAACTTTCTTTTTTTTAATTTTTTTCTTCTCTAATAACCACAATATATTTCCACCCCTCGTTGTTTTAAATAAATAAATGGAAGGAAATTCCATTCCGACAGCACATCGGTCTTTCGTGGTGGCCATTTCTCCAGGCGCTGCTCCTGAACGTTAAAGGTGCGTGACTGATTTCAGCTCTTACGAGCTCTGAGCCGTCTCTCAGTATACGCATTTTTCTTTTCTGCGTCGCCTGTGTCAACTATTCGATACGTCAGTGTGCTCTCACAGCCGGAAAAAAGCAACAGCTTTAAATATGAATGATATTTGTACGTATAGTGTCCGCAGAGCTACGTGACACAATGACGCGTTGTGATGGCGAACATGAACCTGACACGACGATGGAGATGTGATGGAGGCCGGATCAGGAAGTGAAGCAGCTCCCCGGAGAAGTTTCCTTCTGATTACTACAGTAATTAACACAGATGAGTCATGCGTCAAACAAATGACAAAACCTCTCCCTCATGAACTACAAAGTGTAAATCTGTTTATGGGGTTTTACAGGAAGCCATCATCACTGTTATTCTGGGCTTTGAGTTTGCTTCTCTGAGGCGTTGTCCTTAAATAATCTACATTTATTATAGCGTTATAGCTCATAATTCAATATTCAGACCAGTGTTGAACTGAGGTTGAGCAGATAGTACTGTAATTTGAGACGGCACTGATCCGATACCAGCATCAAGTGAGGGATTGGATATCGAAGAAAACATGTCGCATCTTGGATGTATTGGCAAATGGCAAAGAGCAGAATTGGATTTGGAAAAGAAATCCTGCAAGTATTTACATATAAATAGATTCTTATATTAGGGTCAGTTTTATTATATTTACACTTTTTTCTAATAATACTTGTAAGATAACTGATTTTTGTGTGAAAGAGTTAAATTTTTGAGTCATAATCAAACTCATATTCTTTACATATAAAATTAGGTTTTCATGGCTTTCATTTCTTACATTCACATATAAACTTGACTGCACATAATATTTACACTTCAACCGATGTCACTTTTCTAACATGGAAATATGTTTTCTGATCAGAGACATAGAATTTGCTAATTCAACATTTACATGTAAAACTAAATAAAGCTGATTTGGGGGTCAGGTGACTTATCTTCAGGATCAAAGGTCAGAGTTTCAGAACGACCGTGATTTCTGTTGCGCTGGTTCAGTTAACTGCATTAAATCATCCCATTATTTTTATATTATATACATTTATCATAGCCCTGCCTTCCCTTCTACTTCACCAGAACTCTTTTTTTGTCATGAAAAATATTTTACATTTCACACACACACACACACACACACACACACACACACACACACACACACACACACAAAGACAGGAAGAATTATTCCATTTAACACTTTTACATGTTATATTAGACTACAATCAGTTGCCAGGAGGCAATATAATATCGAAACTGTGATGTCACAGTATGCTTATCTGACATATCATTTAATTACTTTTAATATCTTTTAATTACTTTTTTTTATGTTAACAATTACAAATTGACTGGAAGCAGATCGTTTGGTTCTAAAGAATGTTCAAATTTAAAATGCATGTTTTTAGAACCTTTTATGGCTGTAAAAATGTATTGACATAAATAACATTATTCTTTGAATTTAAAAAATTAAAAATTACCTTTGTTATAAATTTGTTTATAAGTAGTAAAAAATACAGCATTTTTTTTTAAAGTATTGTTGGCAGTGTGTGAGTGAACCTGCTGTATATGGTGATACATAATCATGTATCGTAGATATAAAATGCCTTTGAGACACGTGAGATGATCATTTGTCATATTGCTCACCTCTTGTTGCCAGATATGTTGCGGTTCGGCTTGTGATTCAGAGTGGTAAGTGGTCATCCACAGGTGAGCTTACAGCGCTGAGCAGGTCATTTTCTGCCAAACTCTCCACAAAGGCAGACAGACAGACAGACAGACAACTACTTTATGCAAGACAAAATATAAACTTCTGCATATAATGGAGTGGAAAATTAGAGACAGAGTTTGGACTCCATCTTGTGGCTCCATAAAGAACAGCAACTATAAAATAAATTAATATTGCCTTCAAATCCTATTTATTCAATCTTCTTCATCAATAAAAACAGTCACTCAAAAAATAAAAACGACAAGAACAAGAACAAAAAAAGTTACCTTAAGATAAGGCAAGAACCCTAGGGATGGTCGAGAAGGAGTCTCCAGCGTCAGCGCTTTGTAACAGGCTGAGGTAACGCAGTAACTTCAGCTCTTTCCACATCTTCAGGCCAGAGGACTTTACAGTTTGTGGTTTCTGCGAGTAGTCTTAACTTCAAGGAGGAGGAAAAAAAGAGAGGTGGGCGAGGCTGGCGTTTACAGCTGCTATAACGTGACTGAAAACGTTTTGTGGACGTTCCGCGATATTAAACGCAACTATAAAGGCGTTAAAAGGTACAACGTGTCTCAGTTATAAATGTAAAATATTGGAAAAATGATCACCTTTGGTGTGGTAACAGTGACTCCAGGTCGTCTCACCAGCAATTCTTTAAAAACATTTTCCTCACAGCTCAACAGAAAGCGTTAGCAACTGGCACTGAAGTATTGAGCTACAATTAGCTTTAAAACATAACTTCGTCACTAATACCAAAGCTGTAATGTTAAACCATTAATCCACAAATAAAATAGAAAAAAAAAAGAGTGATTAAACAGGCAGTATGTGAGGTGGCAGTGAACAAATGCGCCTATTAAGAGCTACTGGCTAAACAGCTAGCGTCTAATCTGCCTAGCAGCATCCTCGCGCACTTCTGCCGAGTGCACTGTAACAATCACCGTCGCAAAATTGGCGCCAGAAACCATAGCAACAACAACAACAAGACGTTTCTTAAAGAGATACACACCCGATTTCTCCCGGATGGCTCTGTGACAGAATGGACATTAGCAAATGCTACAAATGCTGGAATGGGAAATTCCTGAGCATTCTTGAGCGGTTTAGGATTGTAGCTCACATCTGTTTTCTAATTATAGTTTAAAGGCTTAGAAATATGTCCTGTTCCTGCTGTACAATTGGCAAAGAACTCCATTTGTTCTCAAACACAAAATCTCTGAGGAAAGCTCATTTCCAGTGATCCTCCTACTCCTCTCTCAGAACGCTCATTTCTACAAATAATGTATTACATAAGGATTAAAAGTCTCTTGTTAACATTAAATGACAGATTGGTGTGATGAAGCAGAGTTAACGTCGCAACCCCATGCTGATTATTTTCACGTCATGACGCCTCAACATGTATTATTCTGTATTACACAGTATTATTCATACATTATTATGTATTATTGTACATTTTTCAGCCATTTAAAGAGAATACTTTTTATTATCCATTTTATGGTTGTGCAGTACGCAGTCCTGGGATGTCCACGAAACAAGTTAGAACTTACTTTATAGCAGCGATAAACAGCCGTTCCGTCTGCTTGTCATCGCTCTTGTAGGCATTCAGATTAAAACACACGCACACGCAGCTTGTCAAATTACCGAGAAACTTACCTCTGACTGTTACGACATGCTGAGACTGGAGAAACATCACCACAACAATTACACAGTTTAAAAAAATGTGTTCATGTGAAGTGTTCACTGTGAATGAGCTGTTACTATAACATATTGTGTTTTAATATAAACCCACACCTCCACTAATCAGAGCTGAGCGTTCAACAGCGCTGTGATATGAACATCAACATATTGAGGCATGATTTACAAAGAATCATAGACACTAATAATACAAAAACACCTTAAAAAATAAAGCTGGTAAATCTATTTGAGTCCATATACATTGGTACAAATGTATATATTTGGAAAATGTTTCTAATATCTTGGATATTTCTTCACGTTTACATGGATATAAAAGCCTCATGGCTGCTCATTCTGAGATGCTGCTGCTCGAGCTGCTCTGAGAGAGCAGAATATTTAAGTGATTTATGGAAGAGCATTTCAGTGACGCTCCGGACGTGGCGTCGATCGCATCAAGCAGTTTGCAAATAAGCCGAGCTGCTTCTCTCCTCGTAAATCCTTGGCGTAATTACACAGGCTGCAGAGAGAGAGGAGGTGAACTGCTGTTCTGGCAGCTCGTGGAACTCTTCGTACACTTTATATGAAATCTGGCACAGAGAAAGAGGAAAAACGGCGATTTTCCACAACGCAACGCTGTAGAAATGAGACTCATCCCCTTGCTTCTTCTCCAGCAAGTTTTCTCAAATCGTCGGTAAATTTGGATGACAGCATCAGAGACCAACCTTTTTGATACAGAGGACATTTCATCCATAACACACAAGTGAATCTGATGGCTAAGTCACCAAACAGGAAGTAAAGGCATATCTCAGTGACGCTTTTGCATATTGACACCAAACTTGTCTCATACGTTTAGCAACACGACCTGACAGGTTTCGAGTTCATTTGCTACTGAAAACAGCAAGTCTCAGCCACGGCTTGATGTTTTGCCCTCAACTTTTGTAAATCTTTGTGTAAATATGCGCTGATGGTTCCGATAGTTTCTGGACTTCCTCTGTGTGCTAAAGGGTGTGGCCAAACAGTGCTTGGCCCCCTTAATCGCTGCTTGAAGCTAAGTGTGTTAAGCTTAAAGTTTACAAATGTTAAAATGACATGGGCTGGTCAGGATTTTTTCCTTCCCGTAGTGTTCATGTAGAAACATTAATTAATTGACCATTGATTTATTTGAATCATAAAAATAGTTTGAGGACAAGCAATGTATTTATTATATGCATTGAAAAAGAAAGCAATTTACTGACACAACAAACACATTCAAAACATTTCAATAAAAGGAGTCTACGATCCGACATGCATTAAGTATGGAAATAAACTCGTTAAGATCAAAGAAATAATTGAATGTATTCTAAAAAAAAAAACAGGCAAGGGAAAACTGCAGATCTGGCAACTGCGGTGGTTAAATCTTCTGGTGTAAAATGGTAAAATGACAGTTTTTAATAGACATAATGAATGTTCGTCTTGTAGATGGTGTGTATCCTCTGTCTTTGTGTGTGTGTGTGTGTGTGTGTGTGTGTGTGTGTGTGTGTGTGTTCTCTTCATCCAGCAGATGTCAGCAGAGCATCAAGAATAAAAGACAATAGTACCAAGTATAAATATTTCCCCCCTTTTTAACTCTATTAATGTATAAGTGAATCATTTGCACGTGAATGCATCTTTTATATGCGATGATAATTTTGCACACATCATCTATAGCGTAAAAAAGTACATTCAGGCTATTCTGACTCTATGACTGCATGTCATCAGTGGTATATAATGTCTAATTTACCTATAAAATGTATAGGAATATCACATAGTTGCATTATAAAAATTTTTTTTATAAAAAATGTTCTATTTTTTCATTAATCACTTCATGGTGATGGATGACAAAAGGGTTTACAGCATATGTGGCCAAAGGCAACAAAAGAGGAGGCTGTTCCTCCAAAAGGCAGCGACCGGGTAAAAAGGGCATTAATCAGAGGAGCAATCAAAAGATCAAGGTTAACTCTGAAGGAGCTGGAGAGATTCATGTCTCAGATAGGAGAAGCTGCTGTTCACTGACAAGCCATATGAAATCCTGTTTGGAGTTTGCGGTCTCCAACACGCCTTTTGGCAAACGAGGAAACCAACAACAGTTCTCTGGTCTGATGAGACCAAAATAGAATGTTTCGCCCTTGGCACGAAGTGGTACATTTGGAAAACACCCAACACAGCTCATTACCCTGTATACACGATCCACACTGTGAAGCACGAGGGCGGTAGCATCATGTGGAGCGTTAACACAAACACTAACAAAAAATACTTCCGGGTTCCTCCAGGACCAGGTTCTCAGAGGCCGACTCCGTTCGACCAGAAACGTCCCTTTTTTCTCTTTATGCATTATGTTAAAATAATTACCAAAAATATTATTTAAAACAAATTGTTAATCACTTCTTTGCATATCTGATGGCTCTACAGTACAGACGTGGCTCATTTTATTTGGTCATAGCCTGCTCTGAGGACAGCACATTAATAAGAGAACAGTCCTTTTGTTGATGATTATAAACAGTGAGCAACACATTTGTTGCGTGATATCTCAAGATGTTTACGATAATATCTCATTTCTTGTATTTGGTTGCTGTTGTCCATGCCGCGGTTTCTGGTTTATTAGATTATTTGGAACTCTTTGCTGTTCGTCTTCTTCCATTGCCCGGTAAAACGTGTCGTCTGTCCCACGTCTGCGTCGATGACGCGTGTGGTTTTACACGTCGGAGCAGCTTCAGGCACTGAGCTTTTAAATGGATATGTCTGTAATGAAAACTAATGATGGCAGTCATTACAGCACTGGTCATAGCTTTAACAGGGAGTGATCAGTCAGCGCAGACGTGCCCTTTACACTCCAGCCCAATTAGACTTTCTCTTTCACCTGACAATTTTATTTATTTATTTATTTTTACTAACCAGTTTCTACAGGTTCCTTTCACGCAGAACCAGCAGGTCAGCTCAACTGATGAGCCGAGAAACTTCTGTCGGGTTGAAACGCGCACCAGGGAAAAAAATTTGAAATTCTCTCTTTTTTTCTTTCATTTCTTTAACATGAAAACTGAAAAATGACATCCGGGGGAAAAAACTCACGAGTCCCATCACCGTCCAGCTCCTCTTTCTTCGTCGTCTTAACCGTCCGTGGTATTAAAATGCATCTTGACAGAAATTGACACACACAAAAAAAAAGTGTTTGTCATTTCCATTTGTTTTTTTTCTTTTGTCTGTTTTTATTTTCTTTATTTCCATTTTATCGTCCCTTTCTTTTTTTTTCCTTGTTTGGTCTGTTCTGCATTTCTCCCCTTTCATCCTATCTATCCTTGTTCCTTTTTTTCTTTCGTCCTTTTCGAACGTTTCGATTTTTCCTCTTCTTTTTTTTACTTGTTTTCAATGGTTTGTACTCTGTATTTTACGGTTTCTTTCCTGTTTTGCCTTTTTTTTCTGCCCTTCTTGGCATTTTCCTTCTTTTCTTAGTTCTTTAGATTTTCTTCCAGTTCTTTTTTCCTTTCCCAACTTTGACAGTATGTAATTCGTGAGCGGTCAATAAAAAAAGAGCCTCGGCATGCTGGGAGAATGCTCAAATCTTATTTCCATAATATGCTAAACATGAATAATTTCTAATACCATGAACACTGTATACACTTTTCTTTCTTTTTTTCAGTTTTACTTTCCACCTTAGAGTAATTTAGAGTCAGGCACGTAAAAAAAAGAAACGAGTCTCAGCAGGCTGGGAGGAGAACATGATCTCCATGATACGAGGCCATAGAACGCGTCTGTTTAACACATTAACTCCTTTGCGCACGCTATTCCTGTAACCCACCGAGTATAAGCTTAGCTCCATTTAAACACTCCTCCACATGCTGTATATGACAGCAGAGGAATAAAGCCCACGTTTCACAGGGAGAATCTGGCAATTAGTGCATTAAATGGTGCTGTTCCCATGAGACTCACCGGAAAAACGCGCACAATAGACACAAAATTCCCTTCCAATTTTCTGTATTTTAGTTCTCTGCGCATTGTGTTTATTTGCTTTTCATTAAAAGAAAAAAAAAAAAAGGTCACGTGTATAATAAATTATGAATACATTCATAACCTGTTACAGTGCATTCAAAAGGCATTATGCACTCAATGTCCACTTTATTAGGTACAGCTGTACACTGCATGCAGTTATCCAATCAGCCAATCACGCGGCAGCAGCACAGTGCGCACGGTCATGCGGATACAGGCCTCCTCGGCGCTTCCGATGGGCTCGGACTCTTTGTTTTTGGTCTTGGTAAAAATATACGAGGATAATGCATTCTCATAATGATGTCCTCATGACTGCAATATAACATACGAATCTGTTCATCGCCCGTTGTAGTTGTAAAAATCTATGCAAATCAGACGTTCAAAGCGGTTTTAGAGATGCAACAAAAAGCTCTTTTATTTCTAAGCTTTTCATCATTTGATTCCTTGTTCAGATTCATTTCAAGGCTAAATGAATCAGGGTTAGTAGACCAGCTCAGGTCAGCTCTTTTCATAAAGCAACGGTTCTTACAGAGAGGTCGAGAGGTCGGCGTTCGCAAAAGACTAGAATTCCACCACGCGTGCTCGACCTTATTTGTCCGAAAAACGCCGAACCTCAGAGTCCAAACGACGCGTCTCTGACATATCGTTCGAGAAAGCTTGGCTTTGACTGCAATAAAATTGATTTTCGGCGATGGATGGCCACGCTCGGCCCCTCGGTCAGATGAAAATGGCGCAGCAGAGCGTGGATTCCACTGGGCCCTCATTACTGCTGAAGGTCGAAACCCAAACAAGGATCTAGAGAACGTGGCGTCGTGCGACTCCTGCTCATTTGCCGAACTGAGGCCTCGATGAGTCATGCGGCGGCTTGGCTAAGGCCATGCAGGAGAAAGGCTCCTGTCCTCATAGGAAATGTTTATATCACCATAATTGCTTCACTGTAGACCTTTACGTTATTATCCCAACATTGTATTAAAAATGAGCAGCTTTGGCTTCCTGTTACACAAGCAGGCGACACGTCGTGCATTCATCTGTTCTCATTATCTAAAAACACTGGAAATCCCCATACAGGTGCATGCATAAGTTTGGGCACCCCTCACCTTGTTGGGTTTTGAAGTGAAAAGAAGTAAAAACACAACCGGTGTAGCATTCATAAAAGAGCTGGGTCAGTGACTGCTTGTAGCTGCTACGTCTTGGCTCATGGACGTTTCACACCATTAATTACTACTATAAATCGATAAAAAGCACACGTCGGCCTTCAAACAATACAAAGCGGGCGCTGATGAATTGCTGTGGTGAAAAAGGAATAAAACACTTCAGGAAAATAATCAACCTCGGGACGGTGACTGTAACTGTGGTTCCTGCATCTGGTCGGTGATTATTTACAGAGGGTTTCATCCCTGACATATATAACATCTTTATGCGTAAGCGTAGGGGATAGGCGTGACGTGTCGTTCTGTACACGTGCTCACGTACTGGATACTGGAAAAAAAACCAACAAGCTTTTAATTCGTTACAACACGCCGCTTCATGCAAACACACTTCAACTTTTCCTTTCAGTTCTAATCCTCATTTCCATCAACAGCTCCTTCGATAAAGGCAGAATTATTTCACTTACCTTCTTTTAGACTCACTTTTTTCATACAGTGCTGTATTCAAGTTCTCTCGCTAATGGACTCTTTACCACTATATATATATATATATAAATATAAAACATATATAAAATGTCATATTACATTTTTTTTTTTACTCCTTGGTGGTCAGCAGAACAGCAAATGAGCCCCGCTTTCTTTTTCCCCCTCGGCTGACGAAATGGACGAGAAAGCATGAATAGCTCGTGGAAAATTAAACGTTTTTCGAGGTTTAATAAACGCGAGGGCTGGTGGCATGCCTGATTTGTAAGACTGCAGAGCGCCGAAGGGAGGAGGAAGGGGAAAAAAGAGGGGGGGGGGAGCGCCGGCTAGCTGAGGGCGAGGAAAGCAACCATTCACACACCGGCTGCAATTTGCATGATAATCAATCCAGGCCCATTCAGCGCCTCAAACAGAGCAAAGAGACCCAAATTACTTCATTTAATACTTGATTTAATTCCGAAACATGTATCATATTATTACTGACAGGAGCTGCGGGGAGCGAGCGCGGGAGCGCGAGGGCGCGTTAAAGGACTGCAGGAGGAAACAGAACAGACAGCCGAGGAACCGAATTAAAGAAACACCGAGGCCTGCTCCACGTCTCCCCGAGGAGCCCCATCTTGAGAGAAAAGCACTTTTTCTCCTCATATAATGGAATTAATAACCAATTTTAAATTGCGCTCCCCGACACGTGACCCGAGACGCGTTAATTATTGATCACCCATTTCTGTGAAGATGAGTTGTAATTACCTAGCATAATGTGACTCCTTCATCACGTTTAAACATTTATATCGCTTATCTTGCCGCGTATCCGCTGGCTAAGTTTTTCTAATTACGCCGATCGAGTCGAGAACGGGAGGCAATTCGTCTCGGCTTCAATTAGAACTATCTGCAGTCCGCATAATTTATGAAGTTCCAGCACACCTTGATGATATGCGGCGTCCGTAATAGACGTTTCTACTTTACGGTGGTGAGGGAAGGAGCCCATCTCGCGCCAGGAAAACAACGCCGCGGCTCAGAGACACACACTTGACAAAGTTGTCCCCAAGTCACTGCAGTGAGTTCTCGCAGTTCATTGTTGTTCTTTTCTTTCACATATTCATGCTCATTCATTTTTTAGATATATATATATATATATATATATATATAAATATATATCTCATCTTTCTTTTCCTGTACTTTTCCCATTTCCTCCATGCTGCCTTGCTTATTTCCTTTTTTTTCTTCCCTTTTTTCCTGTCCTTTTGCCATAACTCAATAAAGTTCACACCCTAGCCATGTTCTATTCCTTCTCTCTGGTACGTTTCTTTCCCCTTTGTCTCGTTTCACGGTTTCCATTTTCTTCGATTCTTGCCCTCTTCTTATTTTCTAATGTTTTCAGAGTAAGTTTTAGGCTTTATTTTAAAATAAGCCTCAACATGCTAACTAGAAGAAGAAGAAAAGAAAATGGAAATGACTCTTTTTTGCAATCCCCCCACCCCACACGCTTTCTTCGTACTAAAGAAAAGAAAGAGAATAAGTTCTGAGCAACCGAAGGAAAAATCATTTCTATTTATCGTTCCTTCGGTGGTTTTCCCTTTTTGTCCTCGTTGCTTTTTTTTTCGTCATTTGCTCTTTTCTTACTTCTACGTTTATCAAATTTCCTTATTTGGCTTTAGATGATCATCCTGTTCTTTTTTTTTTCCTCTTTCCTTTCAATTTTCCCCCTTCCCGTCCCTTTCCTTTCTCTTTTGAGAGCAAAAAAAAAAAAAAAAAAAAAAAAAAAAAAAAAAAGAGCCTCGACACGCTAGCAGGAGAACGCTCGGCTCGTTTCCACGGTAAGCTGAACATGAACACGATACATATTTCCTATCTTTTCCTTCCTTTTTTTTAAATTTCCTGTCCTTTTCTTTCCTTCTGGCTTGATGAGAAAAAGTTTCGCTTCTCCTCTAAAACAAAATAAACCGAGTGATATTTTTAGCGCAAGGTTCGCTGCAATTGGTGAAAATCACCTCCCACTCATCACTCGTTTTTCTCCCCCCTTTATATTTTTATTTTTATGAGCTTCCTCCACTCTTCAACCTCGACGATCCGGCTGAAGATCGGTTTCATAACCTTTGTGCGCCGGAAGCCTGGAAGAAGCCGCGCTTTTATCAGATTGCGTCCCCCTTTCTCGCCTCCGCATCGCTCTCCGGCTCGGGGAAAAGAAAAAAAGGAAAAAACCTGAGGGATGAGCGCATCGCTTCTGGAGGCATCAATTTTATCCGAGCTCCTTGTGCCTTTTAAATGCAATTTAGCTCGGTCGGAATTGAAT
>JAQQZX010000008.1:18933592-18944338 GCA_030068355.1 Notoglanidium maculatum | reverse complement strand
GGAAGAGTGTAAAGTCAGGGTCTAAGGCAGGAGTGTACAGTCAGGGTCTAAGGCAGGAGTGTACAGTCAGGGTCTAATTCAGGAGTATAAAGTGAGGGTCTAAGGGAAGAGTGTAAAGTCGGGGTCTAAGGGACGAGTGTACAGTCAGGGTCTAAGGGAGGAGTGTAAAGTAAGTCTAAGGGAGGCATGTAAAGTTAGCATAAAGGAGAAGGAGTATAAAGTCACCATCCAAGAGGGGAGTGTAAACTCAGCATATAAGGAAGGCATGTAAAGTCAGTGTTTAAGGTAGGAGTGTAATGTCACCACGAACATAACGTCCGTGTCTAAGAGAGGAAAATAAAGTCAGCCTGTAGGGAAGGAGTGTATACTCAGTGTCTAAGGGAAGATTGTAAAGACAGTGTCTAGGGAGGGAGAGTGTGAGCTAGCATTTAGCATGCTACATAAACAAACACAGTGAATGTGACCCGCATCATTCGCTGCATTACCCAGCCTGCATGACTCAGTGAACAGGTGTGACAAATGACGCATCACGGCCTCGATCTCACGTCTAATTAGGGACACTGGCTTGGCAGCCATCTTGCAGGGCCCCTTTTTAATTGCTGCTCGCAGCTATATTTAATAACTTAATGAATCATTCATTCGCTGCGAGTGTTTGGATGGAATCGGCCCTCTTAATCACATTAGTGGACTTGTTTTGAATGTGCACTCCGTTTCAACGTGACACTATTGACCGAAGGGAAAATAAAGCAGCTTGTTGCGGGTATGCAATCGAACAAATGAACCAAGCAGCAACTTTTGTTGCACTTTACAAAAGCGTGATGAAAATATGACCCTCTACAGAATGCTGAGGAACACAAGTGCTAACCAAAGAGCCAGTTATACATGACCGAACAATAGCATGAAAACACTAGCGTCATTTTTTTGGGCACAAAACAGATAATTTAACCTTCAAACCAGAAACCACGAATAGCTCCAATCTTCACTTTGTCATCTTTCGCAGTGAGCTTAATGAAAAGCCTCAAGGTTCATGAGTGTAAAGGAGCATAAAAGGTTAATAGTAATTAAGTAATTATTTAGTAATTAGCATAGAACATCTAATTCAAGCTTTCTCAGTGAAGCAACAAAGGCAAGGTCATGCACAACAGGCTGCTTTGTATGTATGCAGCCTTCTCGTTATGAACACACCGAGTCGGTGCTCGTGGCGCACAGCTGGTGTGTGTTGCGTGTTAGCCCATGGATTGTGGCAGCACCGGAGAACCGAGTGCATGCACACACAACGTCAAAGGTCACAAAGTTCAGTGGGCTAATGCAGGCATCGAGGCTGGACTAGAGGGCTTCGTGAGGTGAAGAACGGCAACACACTGTCCCGACCCATCTGGCCTTGACCTAGGGCACGCCAGATGGCGTGATCAGAAATTCAAATCCCGTCCACCTGTTTCACACGAACACCGAATTTGCATGGGAGAGAGTTTGCTGTATATTGCTCTACACATGGCTGGAAACAATTTTAACACTATTGGTAAGGCACTTTATATCAAATAGGCGGCCATTTTGGATTAATGATAAAGATTGTAATGTTTTTATACCTGGGACGCTAATCATTATTCTGAAGTGATTATGCATGCGTGTATCTCAGCATGCATTTACCCACAATCCACTGCAAATCTATCCATTTTATCCCAGAGCAAGCGTTTCACTGGTCAACAAAATGAAGCGTAACGTTAGCTGTTATCAACTAAATACAGCTCCAAATTTATTGGCACCCTTCATTAAAACAAGCAAAAAAGGAATATAAAAAATGAGTACTAATGACAATTTAACCTTCTATATCCTAAAGACAAATGTAATAAAAAAAAAAAAAAAAAAAGATGTCGGTACAGTGATTAAAAAAGCAAGCAATTTTTCTCATTTAAAAATGTGTCTAATTGTATTTATTCACTTATTTTTATTCTTTTGGGGGTTAAAACAGTTTCCACAGCTGACTTTGTACTCTGTAGCTTGAGGTCTGATTTAGAAGCCTTGTTTTGTTTTTTTAAAAGTTTTATACAATTATCTAGTGTAAAGCCTATTAGCATATATATTAGCATATAGCATAAGTCATTTTTAAGTGAATTCTGTATTGCCATCTTTACAGCCAGTGTGTTCTCATCATCATTTATTTAATGGAAATTTATAGAAAGTTGTTAAACATTCTCATGGCTCCGATGAACAAGATCTCTCAGAACAGAGAGAAAAGTTGCCAGAGATCGATACGCTAGGACCTGACGAAGATTAAAACCGTTTTTTGTTAATATCTAATTATGCTTGATGATTAGGCAATTTCACATCTGGTTTTGCTGTGAACGTGTCTCGGTGTTCCCCAGCGGAACGTGAATAATTAATTCTAGACAATTACAGCACCGAGTAATTTGTTTTTATTATTTAGCATAATTTAAAAAAAAAAATTATGACCTTGCAAACAACAATCCATTACAGCGTTGTTCACAAAAACCCATGTTCGGATTTACCGCGGGTTCTTAAAAGTTCACTGTTTGGTGATCTTGTGGCAAGTTTCCTTTTCTCCAAAAACCATTCTCATTCACCGCCACGGGCAAACGGCGCAACTCGATCGTGACTGAGAGCCGCACGATTTGCATAATAGACGTGACGCGTTGGGGTTTCGGCCCAGGCGGCGCTTGGACATTGTTTATGCAGAAATAATCCCTGGGCTAAAGTGTAAAAATGTCTCGTCGCTCGTCGGAAAACAGGATCGTTTCTATAGTAACAGCTCAAACATACGGGTTACACGATGGACACGAGACGTAATCTGAGTAACGGATTCGTTTTGATGGTTAACAGAGAAAATCGGGTAATCGTTGATATGGTGAAATGTTCTGTTAGATGTTTACCATGTAACGGTTATGGAAGGAGTCTTCAGTGTCAGTGCTGTGTTTGTAACACTAACACGGGTTAGCATGTTTCGTGAACATTCCACAACGTTAAATGCAACCCTAAAAGGACAAAAAGTGTCGTCGTTGAGTAAATATGGAATTGTTACTGTTGGCAAATGGCTGCAGTGTGAGAGGAATAAAACACTTGGGAATGTGCAGTTAAAGGAAAATGATCAACTTCCTGAAGGTGGCATAACTCCGCCTTGTGTCAGCATCAATTACTTTCCTGTAACCGCATGATGAGGATGGATCATACCATTAAGAGGTGGAACGGGGGGGAGGGGGAGGGATCAGACTGATGCTGTTGACGTTACTATATGAGATATTATCTTTATTACTGACAATCTGTTTGTTCCATCCACACGGGTAGGACTTCTTATTGCCATGATCTATGAATATGCATAAATATGCAAAGTGGAATATTTGCATATTTATCATCGCCATCCCGAACAGCTAGCAGCTAGTTAACACCTGGTAGACTTTGTGTTTCACCTAAATCTGACAAAATAAACTACAATGCTGTCTCCTTAACAACCGCAATGCCATTCATCAGTAGCATTAGCTAATCGCTAGCTAGCCTAGCAGACAGATTCTGAGGCTTCCGATTAATGACGTCCTCAAATAATTCGCATGTCCATGTCCGATTTTGTGACATCACAAATTCTCGATTTCACACAGAAATACGACGAAAGAGCGTCTTCAATTAAAATGAAACGTGGTCATGTAATCAGAATTCGCCATAAAAAAAAAATGCGGCATTCTTAAGTTATTTAAACGAAGTTTTATATGTTTGAATTACACGTTATGCTTTGGAGAGATGTTCTAATCTTGCGCGATCATAAAGGATACGGTTCGTTTACATGCAAATGCAGAGAAGATAAAATATACACTTCTAAGAGGCAATAAAGAAAGTGGGATCTGCTTTTTTTTACTTCCCCAGCGTATTTTATTTATTTATTTTATTCTTTTTTAAACTTAAATTAAATTAGCAATTATATTCCGTTCCAAAAAAAAAAAAAAAAAAAGTGAAGTTCACATTTATAAACCGCTCTGATCTTTAGAGACTGCAGACTGTCTTTATGCTCCAGCACATTCGTCCACAAAAGAGCAAACGCGTGATTAAGGACTTAATTATCTCGCTACTCGAATCTCACACCTGACAACATTCACGCCGCCGCCGCCTCTGGAGAGGTTCTGTTAGAGGTGCTACTCGCAGCGTGAACACACTGGGTGCTCTGTGTGTGTGTGTGTGTGTGTTAGTGTGTGTGAAAAGACAAGCCGAGAGCAACAGGAGGACACCACACAGCCCCACACAAAAAAAAGGTGACGTAATGATGGCATGACACCTTTCACAATTAATTAGTCGGCACATTTCACAGCACAAACACTCAAGTCATGCAGGAAAAAAACAAACAAAACACAAACGCTGACAGATTATGACACTGCTGCTTGGATGTGACAGGATAATAAAGAGTCACTGTCTGCATGTTTTTTTTTTTAACAGAAAATATCAAGAGGTCACAGGTCACGGTTTTGACAGGAAGTCACGTTCTCATGCCGTGACATCAAGAACCAGTATATTTATAAGTGTATTATCTTGAAAACAGGGAAATGTCAATGTTCGACAAGTATTTATGTTCGGATCTCCTATCGAGAAGCACGGTCAACTTCAGAATTATTGGCACCCTTCGGGATAATGGCCGACAAATAAAAAGAACAAAATAAAAATAACGAGCGTTTTAACTTTTCAGCTAAAACAGTGGCATTTTTTTTTTTAAAGTTATGAAAATATATGTAGCAAAATTAATACGACATTGCTAATTAAAAAAAAAAAAAGCACATAAACAAAACTGCTCTCAGTCTCCAGAACCAAGAGGAAGGAAAAAGTCAGAAAAGTCAGGTTTTTTTGGTTTTTTTTGCTTATGTTTTTTCTTCAGGCCAGTCGATGTCATTCGCACTCAACACTTATGTTCTGTTCTGAACCAAATGTCCCGTTTTAAAGGAGCACCACGTGTGCATACAATTCATCAGCGTGTTTGCTTTTTCACATTTTTTTTTTTGCACTCAAGCTACGAGGCTAATGAATATCTCATCCCAAAATCTCAGCCCTTAAACCACGCCCACGCTGAACTAAACTAACTTTACGAGCGCTTGAAAAGTTATGGAGCCAGCCATCTTGGGTGGCTTTCCAATTAGGTGTGACTCCACCCCTTCAAGCCCCGCCTCCCAGAATACGCAGGTGATATTGTAGCAAGCAGGTACGAAGTGCTGTGGATGACATGGGACTTCAAAAAACCTTTTTTTTTTTAATCAATCAATCTTTTGTTATGCAATGTACACTATTATCTATATCTGTACAGTGTTGCCCAATATCTATATCTGGATTTGGATGAAAAGCAAAAGTGGGCGTGGCCTAAACAGCAGGGGCTTGCTCTTTCTTCCTCTTTAAATTAACTTGTCGTCTCCCGCAGAATAACCAGTCCTCGAAAACATCTCTAGAGGTCTTCTAACCCTGTAAACCTTTCTGTCAAACTTTCTAATGAAAATAAACAACAACAAAAACAAAAGTATAATAATGTGTTCGTTTTTGGAATTTTTTTGGCGAGACTTTTAATAGTTACTAGATATTTTAGCTACATAGCTCTAGCACAAAAGTGAAAAAAGAAAAAAAAAAAAAGCAAACATCAGACAGCAAAAAAAAAAGGTCATCTTGGCACTTTTGGAGTGAGTGTAAATTTGTGTCATTTTTTATTTTGCGTCAAATTGTTAATATAATACTGAAATGAGTCTCAGGGCAAGTGTTAATTTAATTTCTCCTGTATTTATTTTACAGATAGGACATTAAATAACATGAGACTAAACGAAGGCGAAGGTGAAACAGACGTGTCAGGAATGTGAACGCTTGGTAAGTATCACAGGAGCGGGTTTGGGTATCCACTAGTCGCTAGCTGGGGGTTTCTACGTTATGAACACAGATTACATTCTGAACCTTTAAAAGGCATGTTGTAAAATGAAGAGGGACGGTGAGGGTCAGTGAGACTCGGTATTGTGGGTTCATTTTGCAGTCGCAGTCCACCATGGACGCCTCCTGCCATTACATTTGCCGTGACATCTCATTTGATTTAATTTGGCAATTAACGTGCCGCGAGATGGGAATTAGACTAATAAATCTGCGTGGCCTTTTTCCCTCTCCGTGGACTGTGAGGAAGGAAGGGGGGCCGAGTTTGACCTCGGGGGGAAAAAAAAAAAAGCAAAACTGATCCATGCTGGAGTGCAAGGCTCTGCTGGAGATCTGCTGTGTGTGTGTGTGTGTGTGTGTGTGTGTGTGTGTGTGTGTGTGTGAGTAGTAGAGTGTGTCTTACCTGTCACTGTAGGCGGCAGCTGCAGCTGTGGCAGGCTGGGCGTATCGGTAGGCAGCGTAACCGCCCTACAACACACACACACACACACACACACACACACACAAAACCATACAAAGGAACACTTATAAGGGACACTCGTTGCTTTACGCCCACTGATTAAGTGTTTAATCACATCATAATTTTCTATCCATTTAACTTCATGAACTACATTTATCACAATCAGAACCTGTTTCTATGGAAACCACAACCATCATCTTTATGCAAGTTCTGTTTATTACCCTTCATTCTCCAGCAGGCCTCTCACACGGAAATTCAATTAGCAGTCAGTGCCTGGTTTATTTACTTAAATGTTTTATATAATTCGTAGCCATTTAACATCAGACATAAGGAATATGTTGCTATTCTGAATTCTTCCATGTCATTTCCGTCAACTTTTCCATCTTTAAAAAGTATATTAGACAAATGTGAACTTGCAAACACTAGCTTCATTCATTGGCTAAATTCCCTAGCAACTCTGAGCTGACTAGCAGCTCCGCTTCAGAGCTTGGTTAGCGATTGATGCTAAGTATATTTACAGTGTCAATTTAGTCAAATGGAGTCTATTAGTAGTAATGTTCCAGCATATCTGAGGAAAATGTTGATATCCTGGATACTTCTGTCTCATTTCCATTCTCATTCTGCCTTTACAGCTTAAAAAAAGTCTTATAGCCAAGCACTAACTTGCACACACTAGCTTCAGTCATTAGCTATCTTCAGTACCAGGTGTTTTACATTCTCAGCTTTACACTTTGGCTAGTGGTTGATTGTAAGAGTATTAACAGCTTAATTGTAGTCAAACAGAGTCATTTATGAACATATATGAGGTAAATGTTTATATTCCGGACACTCTTGACACATTTCCGGCGTCTCTCTGGCTTTCCGTCTTATAAAGGGCTTTAAGCTAAATGCTGCTTAGCGTCAATCATTAGCTAGCTCCTTTACATTCCCCAGTTGCCTCTTCCTACTCCTCGTTGCATCTCTTTAATCACTGTTAATAAATATATGACCGTAAAGGTGTGGAAGCGTAATGTCCAAATGATAAACCTCAATCTGTGAGGACGGAGGAGTTCCACGTGCAGAAAGGTCTCCCCTTGAAAAATCCCACACAGAAGTGGGGACACGAACACACAGCCATCTGCCCTCGTGTTCTCCCCGGACTCTTTCCAAACTGCATCTCTGTCCTGTTCTCCTGCTTCTTCACCCCGCTCTCTCTCTCTCTCTCTCTCTCTCTCTCGCTGGTCCTGCTCTTCTCTCCTTTATCCTCATCCGGGATGGTACACTCGTCCTCCAGGCTGTCACACTTCACTGCTCCTCATTCTCTTCTTCCTTTTCCTTTTTTTTTTATCCTCTTTTCTTTGCCATCATTGCCCTCTCACCTTATTCTTCTCTTCTCTTCTCCTCTCCTCTCTTTCCTCCTCAAGGTTGCCTCGATTTATATATTTATCATCAATTTCTCTTTTTTTACGTCTCGCTCTGAACGCAACGATACACACACGTTCAGTTTTGTAACAATATTAGACAGTTTGCGTGTACTCATTCTACAAAGGCAGTGGTAAAGGGGGATGATATCAGTATCAATATTGGGATATATAAAGATCATGATAAACCAAAAATGATGTATCCGCAGTTTAAGAATAGAGCACATATATCCTTGGGCAAAACCCTGATCTTATGTTACTGATATTAAAAACACACACACACAAGCTAACTAGCCAATATTATTATTATAATTATTATTAGAGGAGCTCTTTTGTAAACATGATGATTAATTGAAATTGAAGAATTTTCTGTCTTTTCTGCTCTCCGCATCCTTATATCCTCATTTTCACTCTCCTCTACTCTAACATATTACACTGCAGCATTCTCTCTCTCTCTCTCTCTCTCTCTCCTCTAGGCCATCGCACTGCATCACTCCTTCCTCGCTCTCCTTCTGCTCCAAAAATGGGGTTTCCCTGCTTGACTAGGGTTGCCAGGTCTGCTTAACAAGAATCAACCCAGGCTGCTGTGGATATTAAAATCGTTATAAAGGGGACATTTTACGAGACATTTCTGATGTGTTTGTTGAGTTTTGTTTTGTTCAGTTGCACAAGCGTTTTCTGGATTGTGATTGGTCAGAAGAATTCCCTTTCCACAACAGGAATTTTCTATAGAAACAATGTTTGTGTTTTCTCATTCACAGGGATTGTTTCCAAGGTATGGAGGACGTTTTGCGGTTTTCGGTCAGGAGACGTAAAGCTGTAACATTGTCTTATTCAGAGAGAAAAACAAGAAAGCATGAGGTGATTTATAGCTGCTATAATGTAAGCGAGAACACAAACTTGTTTTTGTGGATGTTAAACGTGAATGGATAAAAAGTATAACGTGTTGTGTTTTTTTGGCATTTTGCTGTGGAAAACACCCCAGGACACGCTTTACCTGGAAACTAATCAACTCCACAACGGTAACTCCGCTTCATCAAACCGCTCTGTCGTCACTTGTTTGCCAACCAAAATAAACTCGGACGCTGAAATCCTGAAGGAAAGACCTGGCAACCCTGTGCCTGATGACTCACTGCTTAATTCAGTCATCATCTCTTTCCAGCCAGCCGTCTTGACAAATCATTTACTCAAACAGTGTCAGAGAAGGACTGGGCTTTATTGGGGGGACGTGGAACATCTAGAACCCATGTTTAAAGCTCCCTTTGGTCCTGAGGCCTCTCTCAGCACTGGGACAGAGCCGGCGGCTCAGGAGGAGTGACGGTGCGGTCAGGAGTTTAATACCGATCCAGAGCCAAGCCATCATTTATCTTTATGACTCGCAGCAGGGAACGGGGGGGGGAGAGGGTGACGGAAAGTGAAGCGCTGTGTGTGAGTGTGCGTGTGTGAGTGTGTGTGGACACAGGAGGCATATCTGCACCGCTAAACCCCGCTGCTGGGGATCGAGTGCTCCTGCGTGGGCGTGTGTTTGTCTGGCCAAGTGCTGTTGTGTAAAAGAGACGATAATTGTCACACCTGCTACTGCGTTTGTAATTTCTCTTTAATTCTCACTGTGACATTTATAGATATGAGATACAAGAGTGACACATAAGTATATGAGACGAGTAAGCAATAAAACCGAGTGCTGATTATTTTCCAATAAAGGCACGTCCCGAAGAGCCGAATTCCTCTTTCGTACCTTCATTCATTTTCTATAACAGCAGCTCTGACAGGTGTATGTCAATGTTAATACGCGTGTTCTAATGCGTTATGGTTTCCATAGTAACAGCTCGTTCACGGAGGGTGATCTGCATAAGGCTGGGCAAAACTTAAGATCTGCAAAAACGTATGGTGATATTTTAAGGAACGTTTTTTTGTAACATTTACGGAAGGAGTCTCCAAAAAAAAAAAGAGAGAGAGTCTGGTGAGGGAATGACTGTTTACAGCTGCTTTAACGTCCCTAAGTGCAGACAGTCCACCACGTGCAACTTGTTTATTAATAAATTCAAAATGTTGGATTGGTGTGCTTTTATAGGAAAATAATCAACTCTGATCCGGTAACAGTGACTCCACTTCATCACGCCACACAATCGAGGATTTGTTTTCCCTGTAACGGCGTGACACACAGTCTTTTATTCCGTACAAAGCACATAGAATCGTTTTTATTTTTTAAAGAAAGACAGTCCAGCTGAGGAGCGTGGACTATAAATGACGCGATCGCGGCCACTTTTTTTTTTTACGACCTCGCTGATTTTTCCGGGACGTTTTATTGCTTGCGTTATTTTCCAGGTCTTTTCCATGACTGTAAAACAAGTCTATAAATTTCCTGGTTTTCCAGGACGTTCGGGAGCCAAGTGTGCAATTACGGACTGCAGTCCCTCTGTTGGTTTGCGCAATGTATTGGCACCCACTTCAATGGAAAGGGACCACCAGTTAGCAGACGTTAGCTGGGTCGTAGCTAAGGCTGCGAAGACCAACGACCGCCTCATCTTTATTTCATCTGAATTAGTGCTTTTTCTCTTATTAAGTGAAATTTCTACTGCAATGATTACAAATCATTTCATATATACTGAGAGCACAAACTGACCTGAACATTAATGTTAGGATAGAAAAATGATTGTTTTGTAAAAATAATTTATGTTCATTATAATGTTTGTGCATTTTTTTTTTTTAAGTAACACAGAAGAAAAAACATTTTAAATATCATATCTCAGTGAGTTTTCATTTCACATTTATAAAGAGGAAATCAGTGATGGAAATGATTTTAGTATTTGGTTTTTTTTTTTGTTTGTTTTTTTTACTGTTAATCAGAATGACAATTTGTGCATTTTTGATAATCAACATAGCAAAAAAAAAATAAAAGTAAATAATAAATAAAAAAAAAATAAAAATAAAAAAAAATATATATATATATATATATATATATATATATATATAAAAAATGTATTTAGTCACTTTGAT
>JAQQZX010000008.1:18913392-18924572 GCA_030068355.1 Notoglanidium maculatum | reverse complement strand
CACACACACACACACACACACACACACACACACACACACACACACACACACACACACACACACACACAGAGAGAGCCAAAAAGGAGTGTGTGCCAAACCCTGTGCCAGAGAAGCCTGTGGTTCGCTCCAGAGATTTCACACTTGGCTGAAATGGAAACGGTGACTTATCGATACAGAGTCCATTAAGGGTGAAAGAAAAGGATTAATTTTTGAATAAATGATGAAATCTGCTCCAGTTGCTGATGTTTTTCACCTTCTTTACCTTACAGTAGAGGTTGGAAATGCACAATTCTCATTTTCTTTACGATCTTTGTTTGAACGTAAAGCGGCCTGACGTTCACCTGCTCGGTTCCTGGTTCTTCCTGCTCCGTTCACGCAATAATGAGCTCCACACGTCAATCCCGAGCTCAGCTTACTGTCTGCGCGTCTTTGTGGGGCTCTCCAGTTTGCTCCAACCTCACAAAAAGGTGCCAGTATTTGGATTAGTGACTGGCCAGCGTGTATGGTGCCTTGTTTCCCATCCTGAGCGTATTCCTTCCCCACCCCAGTGTTCCAGGGACAGGTTCTGGATCCACTGCAACCCTGAACCAGGATGAATCCCGTCATGCTGCGCCGCCTCTGCTCTTAGTCAAGCATTAATAATGTGCAGGGATGATAAAAAAAAAATAAATAAAAAAAAAAGCACTGACCAATCAGAAATGCTCGGTACAACAGGGAAAGAACCTACAGGAAGTAAAGCGATTTCTGGAACGAGAGCCCGGAAGCTAACTTGTTTCCTGAGGTTCTGAAAAGGTTCCTGCCAGAACATCCGTGCTCTCCAGTTTCATGTCAGTTCCTTAATGTGGTCTTGGTACTTCCCCTCATTATTATTGTTCTTTACGTTCTTCTTGATCTTAGACATGAAATTTGGCTAATGCCAGATTGGTCTATAGTGTGAACGACCAAGGACGTGTTTTCAATGAAAAAGTGTCAAATGCTACCCAGATCTGGTCTCAAGCCCCGGACACGATACTTATTTCACCAGATTGAACGCTACTATATATTCTATTACATAAAGAGCTTTTTAGTTCAGCTTTGGGGTTTTGCTGACTTTCCCATGCCTATGAAATGAGTTTATTATGAAAGTCCGTGTACAGATGGCTGTAGATCGCATACACATGCTCACCTGCATAGAATTCTGGGCTGTAGACTGCACCTACAACAGGATTCAACTTCCAGCCTGAAGAAAAAGACAGACGAGAGGTCAGACTTCCGTTTGATGAAGCTAACGAAACGCGACAAGGCCGCAGACTGGCGGGTTTTTATTCGCGCACAACAAGAGCTCTCGGGATCGTTCTGTTCGTCTCGCCTTACAAACCTTTTCTTTTTGAAAGGTACGGATTCCGTACTGAACCACTTCACATCTGTTTCCGGACGGTGTCTAGTCGTCTGTCTGGCGGTGGAAATAACAGAACGCGGGCTAAATACACTCCAGGCTCCATTCGCTTGAACGGAACGTTCTCACTTTCATTTCAAGTGTAAAGGCGTCCGGCCCGCTCCCGGAGGAATTCTCAACGGTTATCGCCGTTGTCTTTTAGACGCCGTTCAAGCCGTCTCAACTTGCTTGTGATGGTTCACCTGTCAGGTCATTATTAGCCTGGAGAAATCTAAAAAGGCGGCTGCGCTCATCCATACGAGTGTATTTTAAGAAATCCGTCTCATATATTGCGCTGATTTATAAATTTACCTTTCAGTTCGATGCATTCGTTGCTGTTGTACAAATTATTTTTTAAATTGTGATTTAACAGAGGAAAAAAAAAAAAAAAAAAAACTAGTCGACTAGCTTCTTGAAATACCGTCTGGCTAGTGAAAATGAATATTCATGCAACCCGTATTCTTTCAGAAGACAATAACTAATGAGACGAAGCGTGAACTTGGGTCCTTACCGTTTGCATATGGGTTGACTGTCTTTTTGTTTGTCATTACTCGTGCTGTTGCATTGTTCACCTGAGCACAGCGAAAGCAAAGTCAGTACGCACATCGCGAGAGCGGACAGCTTAAAATATTGAAGCAGTTAGCATGCATTATGCTAAAAAATATGAACATAATCCAAATAATTACAGTGGTCATAAGCAAGAGTTGACTTTAAACAGATCTCATTCATCAATACTAAGAAAAAGACATACAAAGCAAATAAATTAACATTTACAACAGTGTCATCATGAAGAGATTTTCCAGCATGCGTCATCAAAACAGAAGACCAATTTGAAAGAAAATGTGGAAATGAAAAAAATAAAAGAAAACAAATAAACCCACACACACACACGCGCGCGCGCACACACACACACAAAATGCACTTAACAAACGAAATGCTTATCTCACATGAAAGAGCATGCAGTGGAAAGAGGGAGGAGGTTAAAGGAAAAAAGGAAAAGGAAAATGTAAGGTTTTTTTTTTAAAAGAAAGGAAAACAGAAGGACAAACAAGTGAGGCATTGTGCAACATACACGAAAAAAAAAAAAAACTTTAGAGGAGGTTGGAATCGTTGGAAAGGAAGCAACATTTAGCATTCAAACACTCGGGCCAAGAGCCGTTTTTGTCTCATTGCAAGAAAATCAAAAGTGAACAACAAAAAAAAAGAAGAAAAAGAAAACAAAAGGAAAAAAAAAGGAAAATGAAGAAAGAAAGGAACGCATTCCAGATTGAACGACAGCTAAAAAACAGGGTGCACTGGTTAACACAATAAATGGAGTTAACAGTCGGAGTAAGATGTGCAACGAGTCAAGTCCAAGCCAATCAGTGCCTGTCACGCATCTAATAAAGTCCACGTGTACCAAGAGAAAACAGTATCAAGGAGAACGTAATAGAGTCAAAAAGATAAAACTGAATAAAGTAAGGAAAGAAACAAATCAAAAGATCACGTGGTTTGCAGCGCGAGATGGCAGATGGATTTCTCCACTTACCATTCGGATTTCAGCGTGTGTGTATTGGCTAGTGAGAGTTTGGTGAGGGCTCTACGGGCTACCGTAGGAGAAGAAGGGGAGGGGAGGGGATGAGAAGCAAAATATGCAATGTCTTACTAAAATGCGACAACACGTCACATCGGAAAATAAAGAAATAAGTAGATAAATAAATAAGGAAGGAAAGAAGTGGAGACAGTGTTGAGTGGGAAACCAGTGGTGGCGAGACTCATTGTTTCCTCGCAGTTGCATAATGCAATTTCTCTCTCTCTCTCTCTCTCTCTCTCTCTCAAAAAAACACATTTTTTCGGTCTATTTTTATTTCAAGTCGAGGACGAAATTGGAAAAGCCAGCGTCGGGCCAATTAAGGGCTCCTTCTGGATGTAGGCTGCCTGCGTTTGGAGCCCCTGATCAGACCCTCGTCAGGCGAAAGCGGGCCACTCGCTGATGGCGTAAAGACACACTGCACCCGTTTGCTTGTTGCGTAAAACCGGATGAGATAAAAAGAACCAAGCGGATGGCAACTTAAAGAAAAAGCGATCAGCGCCATTAGAGAAGACGGATACTGAAGCGATACAACTGTCAGAGTTCAATGAGTGAGGCAAAACCAAACAGGTAATAGGTGGAGGGGGTGGGCTGGGCGGGGCGGGACTTCGGGGTTGGGGGGCGGGGCTTTGGGGTGGGGAGGAAGGAGGGGTGTCACACACACATGTAAAAGAGGAATCGACGTATTAAATGAGAGTAAAGCAGACAGAGAAAACACTGATAAAAGCAACATAGACAGAAAAACAAAACAAAACAGAAAGATAATAAAGAGTACTGTTTTTCGAGAAGGGAAATATTTGTTACATGCACCTCTATTTTACGGCCTTCTACCACCGTGCCGTGTAATTTCTCCCTCGCCCTGTCCGCATCAGCACTACATTCGAAAGTTACGAAACCAAAACCCTGCATGCAGGTGGGAGAGGGGGGAGAACAACATGCACATCATTAATTCAGTCAGAAAAAACGATCGCGAGGACCAACCAAAAAAAAACCCCCAAAAAAAACCCGATAAGAGTAATAAAAGAAAAACCCTTGAGCTCTACCTCGCTGCCATTCTCTTACACATTACTGCTGCTGCTGCTTTTACAGACCTCCCTGCTCCTTTTTATTTGCCCCTGCGCCATGCAAGCATCAAGACGGGCAACCATTAAGCCAAAGGCGTGAACAATAATTTACCAGTTCAGTTAGAACCTCTAAAGAACACAGTAAAAAAAACAAAAAACAAAACAAAACAAAACGGAACATTATCTGAGGTCATTATAGCGTTGCCTTTAACAGTTAAATATCCTAAAAAATTGGAACATTTTCTTTCCCATCTATTCAAATAAATAAAAGTGTTCACTGAAATAGCATAACGTTAAAACTGTCATTTAAAAAAAAAAAAAGAGAGAGAAAAAAAAAAAAAAATCACAGTTAATTCGATTTTTCGTTCGGGAACATATCTTACAACTTAGAGGAAGAGTGAGAGATCGAACTGAACTTGGAACAGATCATTTCAACACAATCTCAAGGCAAATCTTTTAAGGAATTCCAACTAATGAACGAGACTAGCCCCGCCCCTTTTCCTTACAGTGCGTTCACAGCGTGTCGGGAATGCAGCAATGATGTTAGCATGTTTATTACCTAACTGTCAGCTACGTCTACCCATTTTGCTACTGCGTCGCCGTAGAAACACCTTACATCACCACCCCGCTTGAGCACGGTGATAAACGCACCGTGTAACCCCGACTGCTCGTCACTTCTCACGGAACGATTCTTTCAAATTTGCCATTGTGAGACTGTGTTAAGGATTTAAACAATGTATTTAATGAACTGCTCAGAGTCTTCATTAAAAAAAGTGATGACCGTTATGTCTCTTATAACTAATCATTTTTGTAACGTGAGTAGCAAGTATCTTGCACAGGGAGTTAACAGCAGATCTACAGCAGCTTGTGTGTACTGTTTGCAAAAACGCTTCTCCAACAATAGCTTGTGCATTAAAATAAAGAAAGACACTGAATTAAATTGCAATCATTTTCTCATTTTTCATTGATACATCAAGCACATTAGCAATACTGTCATTTTATATAGTATTTGATTATGATTATTATTATTACTTGGTATTATACTGTTATTGAAAGCATGCAAAAGGAAACAGATTCCAATACGTACCTTAGAGCCCCTCTCATTAAAAATGATCTCAACATCTAAGATTTTACCGAATTGCTGAAAGATAGAAAAAACAAAGGAACTAAATCTAAATTATCAATCATTTTTTCAGCACTTATTCATCACCTATTCATGAACACCCGATTTTCACCATTGATGCTAGCTAACACGAGCTAACCTGACAGCATTTCTGAGAGGAATTTTTAGTAATATTCACAGATTTTTTGCATTTTCATCGCTAATGCTGGCCAGCAATCTAGCATGAACCAAGTTATAGTCCTAATATTTCACTGCTACTGGTAGGCGCTAACTACACAGGATGTCTGAGAGAACTCACAGTTTTCACCCTTAATGCTAGCTAGCTAGCCAACATGAGAAAACTATTCTCAGAGGATTTTGTAATCACACTGACAAACACTCCTAATCTTCACGACTAGCATTAGCCAGCTAGCAACGATGTGCTAATCTGGCAGGACGTCTGAGGGGATTTTAAGGAAATATTCATTTTTGACAATGTTCACTGATAGTGCTAGCCAGCTAGCTAACGTGACAGGATCTCTGAGAAGATTTTATGTAACGTTTCCATTTTTGACCATTTTGCTAGCTGGTTAGCGTTCACCACAAGGACATAAGCTATGGTGACAAGATATATGAGGAAAATTGACCTTTTTCATGTCAAACATGAACATAATGAAATCAGAATAATGCTAACAAATACACATATCTTCAATTATTCAAAAATTCGTTGACTACCTTTTTTTATATACGCATGCATTTTTTTCCCCAAAATTTCTGATTAAATTTTTTTTTTTTTATATATAACACGAGTTGAAAATTCACATTAGAAATAGGATACTTCGCTAATATTATTCCGAAAGCGTCACGGCTGTAGCTTATCTCAGGCCGAAAGGCTCCAAACGCTGAATATCAGGTGCATTTTCAGAGTGACATTCTGAATAAGCCTCTGCATCTGCTCCGGTGCGCGATGTCATGCTGGCGTAACCTCGAGCGCGGTAAACAGATGTACTCTAACACCCGAGCAAGATGGCGAGAGCGGGAAAAAAAGCAGGTACTCACGCCGAACATTTGCCTGAGGTCTGGATCTCTGAACCTGAAGGGAATGTTGGAGACGTGGAGTCGCTTCGGTTGCGTCTTGTTTTCCGTGATTTCGGAGGACTGCGTCTGTTGCTGGCTGTCTGTCTGTGCTGCGTCGTCTGTCTGCTGTGGAGGAGAAGGAGAGGGAGAGAAAGAGAGAGAGAGACAGAGAGAGACAGAGAGAGAGAGAGAGAGAGAGAGAGGAGAGCAGTTAGGTATAAGAATGCAGTGAGTTCACTGTAAAATTCACTTTAAAACTCTACAAAAGACTGACTTGTTGGTTTCTAGTTCTGGTTTTTGGTCCCCTCTCTCTCTTTCTGAAAGCGACCCAAAACTGCTTCATGGTGCTTGATAGAACCTTTTCCCTGACATTGTAGTTTCCAACTTGGTTCTTATTCACAGCTGACAGAATTTGGGATTTTTCTCAAACAACCCCAATAATGAACCTATTTAAACCCGTTTCTCTGGATTTAAACATTTAAACCTTCCAAAAAAAAAAAAAGAACCCTTTTAGGAATGTACGATCCCGTGACTAGTAAAGAGCCCATGAAGAGTGCAAGTCTTCTTTAGATAGTAATGGTTCTAGCTATGTAGGTTCCACATGGGATCTCATCTCAAAGTTCTAGAGTTCAACCTTTCAAGGGCCGCCCCTGACAGAACGCGAAAGGGACTACATGGAGAACCTTTTCGGATCTACGGCATCTGAGATCGCCCAACTACTAGAGAACTCCTGGAGAGCCTGTGAAGCTTGCAAGTGTTCTTTAGATGATTACTGGTTCTAGCTTTTTAAAAGGGTTGCTATCGGAACCTTTTCTGAAAGGGAAGGATTGTCACAGAATATTTTTAAGGGTCCTTCAATAGAGAAAATGGAGAGACCAATCCAAAGAACCCTTCAAGTTCTTTAGAAGATGGTTTTCTAAACGGCCCTGTGTTGTTGGGGTCGACAAAAAAACCCATTAGTTGTTCAAGACAAAAATTGAAATGGACAACCTGAAGAACGCTTTAGGGTGCTGTGTGGAACCTGTGTTCTAGGGTCCTACATGAAATGAGACAAAGTGAAATGGACAAACCGGAGAACCCTGTAGGGTATTAGGTGGAACCTTTTTGGACAAGTACCATCCAAGGAACATTTTCTGAAAGTAAATCTTGCTTTATGGTGCCAGGAGGAACTAATGTGCACTAACGGACTTTTGCACACTGGTGCACCAATGAAGTTGTCGTGAAAGTAATGGCACCCACCACCAGTAGCACTGCACATTATCAGTAGCGTGTGCACCTGGACGAATTCATTCAGACCGGAGATGTGTAAAATGTTACATCAGGCATACTGAAACTCTTTAAAGTCACCCTGCATCATGTACACTGTATTATACGGCCATCGTTGCTCAGCCTGTCTCTCCGTGACGCCCCTTGGAGCCTCGGCTCCTTCTCAACTAACACCCGGCGAGAGGAAGCTTCTTTCTAGCCACCTGCTCCTGACTTCTGTTCTATATGGAAAACATATGTGGATCACACTCGCTCACACACACACTCACACAGTCTCACACACACACACAGACAAACAGGCGTTTGATGGCTCGTACTACAGAAGTGTGTGAGGGGGGTTGGGGTGAAAAAAAAGGCTGTGGGTAAAAAGTGACATGGCTGCCTTCTCCTCTCTCTCTCTCTCTCTCTCTCTCTCTCTCTCGCCTTTCTTTCCGCTCTCTCCTCTTTTTCCATGGCTGACTGGAAGCCAGCTCTCTGTGCCTATCTTCCTCCGAGCCAGGCCTCATGCCTGTGTGTAGTGTGTGTGATGGGCTTCAAATGTGTGTGTGGGCTTTATGTTTCTGAGATACGGCCTTAGCTGGAGAGAATTTCCGCAGTTAGCCTTTTTCTCTTCTCGTGTGTGTGTGTGAGAGTGTATAATATGCGCATATGTTTATTTTTCTTACTACTGCCTCATCAAACAGGAGGGGAAGCTGAGCTCAGCTCGCCTCGGCAGCGCCTGGAGATATTTTTAAAATCTCAAAGACGACTGCAATCATTGTGGCATCCTTTGCCCAGTCCTTAAAGACATTCTGTCCTCTACTGTCCAGCTGTCCTCACTTCAAGGATGTGCGATGACAAATTCCTTTCAAAATGGCAGTTTTAGCCCAAATCCTGTCACTTCATGTCCTTCAAATCATCCATCTCAATGAACAAATAAAACACTAACACAGGGTGATGCTGTTATAGGTAAATAAACGACGCATAAGGAAGTGGAGTCACTGGTTCTGAAGAAGTTTTATTCCCCATCGCTAACAATATTTGAATAATCGCAGATCACATTCAAGGCTGTGGAACAGTCGCGCTCTCACCAGCCTCTCTTGAAGTTAAGAAAAAAACCAGAAGCACAGCTTGTGACGCTACTGAGAAACCTCCGAGTGCAACAAAGCGCTCACAGTGGAGATTCCTTCATCCATAAATGTTAAATAAGTGTCTTGTTACAGAAAACTTTTTTTTAAAACAAATTTTTAATCCGTTTATGAGGAATGTGCACTTTACAAGACCTGTGAATGAGCCGTTACTATAGAAACGATAGACGTATTAGAAGGAGCACATTAATACAAATACAAATATAAATATAAACCTGTCAGAGACAATTACCCAACACCTTCTGACCAATCAGAAGGCAGAATTCAGTTTTGCTGGTCAAATGGCTTCCTGTTCACTATTCTGTATATGCTCACTACATGAGAGTTTTTTTGTATTTGCATGTTAAAAAATTTATAAAAGTGTAAAAAAAAAAAAATAAAAAAAAATAAAAAAAAATCACAGACGAGAGATTTCGTACATCTACACGTTTAAGGAAGATTCATGCATGTGTGTGTGTGTGTGTGTGTGTGTGTGTGTGTGCGTGTGTGTGAGATAAACTTGCACCTAAATGAGTGGTGTATGTCTTTAGTGCATCTTCAAATAAGTGTGTTATTATCATAGGAAGTGCTCTGGGCTATTCCATCAGCACCATCGCATATTAAGGCTGGAACAAGATAAAAAAAATAAAAATAAATAAAAAAAATGACACTCCGCTGATCTGAATATGTACATCAACAACACAAATGCCGCGAGCTACAACAACGGCAAGCAGACAGAGATGTAAAGAATCGCTCCGGTAGTCTTTCAAGACACGTACGGCCTCGGGGAGAAAACCAAAACAGAGTTGTGTGATATTACAAGCCGTAAAGAAAATCACGCCCACTCCTCGAGAAGGAAGTAACGACAGCACGTAATCCACTAAAGCGCAGCAGTAAAGGATCACGTGTAAAAGTGACGGAGCGTTATTGCGCTGGTCAAACTGGAACGGCTTGATTGCGTGGGGCTTCGTTTTTAATGATCAGCCTGCAGAAGTGACACACCGGAGAGATTATAATTGGACCTAAGCACGTTCTGTTTTATAATAACTATAAAGCTGAGGGGAAGGGGCGGGCCGGTTTAGGTCAACTTCCTAGCGTCGCGTCTGAAACGTGATCGAACACGCGTGATTTAACCTCTCGGAGTGCACGGGAAAGGTTTTTGTTTCACGCTGCAAAAATAAAACGCTTTAATGGCGAGTTAATAAATCCACTCGGGACAATAAGGATTTCTCTGAACGGCACGTTTACACGCCCCTGATAACGTAATGCTTATTTGGCTCTCTTGAAGGGAATGCTGTGCTAAAGAGTGAATAAGAGGCGTCTTAGACATTTTCTCTTGAAAACGATGTATTTTTACTGAGGAAGGAGGGATGTAAAGAAATAAATGAAGAAAAATGGAAAAGGACAGCTTCCGGGACAGAGAAAGCCAGATGGGGGAAGAGAGAAAGAGAGAGAGAGAGAGAGAGAGAGAGATGGAGGTGTAGATAGAGAGAGGGATATAAAAAGAGAGAGAGATGGATCTAAAGAGAAAGAGCTGGAGGTGTCAGGAAATGGAGAAATGGATGTATTACTATCTTTCTTTTTTCTTTTTCTTGTTCACCAACTTTTACTCTTTCATGCAATGAAAAAGTAGTGCAGAAGAAGTTCCTGTTCTCGCGTACGTTCAAGCAGCTATAAACAGTCGTTCCCTCACCAGTCTCTCTCTCTCTCTCTCTTTCAGGGAAAAAACACGGTTCGTCACGTCACTGAGAAAGCGCTTGTGTCAACTCATCATCCTCATCATTATCCTCATCATCACCACGTCGTGTCTGGAGCTGACGGTGTTCTTCTTTACGCTCCGCTCCACACTTCTGCAGCAGGACCCGAGCTGGAAGACGTCGGTCACGTCTGTTAGCGGCTCCACCACTCACCGGGATTAAATCAACATTTCAGCCTCTTCATAATGAGGATAAAAACACAGGCAGCACTGCAGCTCCGGCTCCTTCAGTCGAGTTAAACGATAAGAATATTCTGTCGTTCCTCTGTTTCTACACAATCCTGGGCCGAGTGCCAAGTTAAAACACACTGCGCGAGGATGCAGCACGCTAACAGCTGACACTCGCTGCCGCATGCCATCTGCGTAGCGCTCGTCTCCCCGCTGGCACACACTCACCGCTTCAAACGGGAAAATAAACAAACGTGAGAGAGAGAGAGAGAGAGAAACACACTCTCGCTTTCACACACTCGCTTTACTTCACATCAAAACACTCGTCTATTAACGAATTAAAGAGTCACGGAGAAGTGAGATCGAGTGATCAACACAACACTGTCTCACACAAACACACTGGGAATGGGCGGGAAAGAAAGCAACGGAGGAAAGAAGGAAAAATGGAAGGAGCAAAAAAGTAGAGAAAAAGGGAGGAAGGAAGGAGATTTGTTTCTTATTTTTATTCAGGAAAATAAGAAAAAAGGAAGGAAGGATTTAAGGGAAAGGAAAGCAAGAAGGAAGAAAAAGGAAGGAAGGAAAACAAGAAAACAAGAAAAAAGGAAGGAAGGAAGGAAGGAAAGAAAGCAGAAGAGTAAAAGGAAGGAAGGAAGGAAA
>JAQQZX010000008.1:18870774-18906122 GCA_030068355.1 Notoglanidium maculatum | reverse complement strand
AGAGGGAGAGAGAGAGGGAGAGAGAAGGAATGGGGGAGAGAGAGAGGGAGGGAGAGAGGGAGAGAGAGAGAGAGAGAAGGAATGGGAGAGAGAGAGAGACAGAGAGAGAGAGAGAGAGAGAGAGAGAGAGAGAGGGAGAGAGAGAGAGAGAGAAGGAATGGGAGAGAGAGAGAGACAGAGAGAGCAGACGCTCGGTGCTGTAATTAGGCTTTCACTCTATTAGGAGTGCTAAACTCTTTAGGCCTGAGTGAAGAGAGATGTGTGTGTGTGTGTGTGTGTGTGTGTGTGTGTGTGTGTGTGTGTGTGTGGAGAGAGCTGGAAGAGAACGAGAGTGGAACAGCAGTGGAGAGAGGAGGAGAGAGCAGGAGGAAGGAGAAGGCGAGGCGGGAGAGAGAGATGGCAGACAGTCAGGCTCGGCTCGAGCGCTCCAGCCTCCTCCCTAATGAGAACCACATTTTGGAGGCCTGAGCTACGCTTTACGTGGCAGCGTGCAGGACTCGCCGTTCCTCCACTCCCAGCGCCGGAAAACACAGCCTCACGTGAGACACGCTTTAACACGTTTTTTTAGTCTGGAAAATATGTTAGGAAAAAAAAAAAAAAAGGGAGACACACTATTTGTGGACACCACTCTGGACATCTCATGGTTAGAAGGTTCAACCAGCTTGAAATGTCTACAGAAATCTGTAATCTCAGCCACACACACACACACACACACACACACACACACACACACACACACACACACACACACACACACACACACACACACGAAAACAAGGCAACCAGCTGCTGATAAGAGGAGCTGAAAGGAGCTCCGGCTTTCTTCAAGGTGCATGCTCTGTATCGCTCTCGCTCCACACACACACACACACACACACACACACACACACACACACACACACACACACTCTCTGCAGCTTCTGCACAATATGCTCGCTAAGCAAAAAATAAATAACAAATATACCTCTTCCACCATCTTGCTCCCTTTTTCCTCCATAAACTAAGCAGCTGCCTCAGTCCTGAGCCCTGCAGCATCGGCCCCGAGCGAGCATCAATTATGGCTGAGTGAGTGTGTGTGTGTGTGTGTGTGTGTGTGTGTGTGTACGTGTGTGAGAATGAGGGAGTGAGGGCAAGTGGGAGGGAAGTGAGGGGCGGAGAAGGAGGAGGAGGAAGAGGAGGAAGTAAACGAGAGCCATGCTCCGAAATCTTTCACTTTTTTTTCCACTCTCGTCTTTTTTCCTCTCTGTTCCTCAGTTCTGGGGGTGTTTTTTTTTTTTTTAAGTTTGAAAGTCCAGATATTCAGCTAAATTGACTACAGGGCTGTGAAATAAATCGGGTGCAGTAAGCGGAGACCGTGGGTCTGGAGAAAAACAACTAGGATCTGCTGTTAATAAAATAAGTAGATGAATATGTTTAAAAATTTGCAGTTACGAAAACCACATAAAAATGATTTAAAAAGCAAAACACTGGATAACGAAGAAAAAAACAAACAAACAAAAAAAACCCAGAAATCAAATAAGTTGATAATAAAGACCAAGAAAAGTCAAACACTCATCCAAAAAGAAGAAAAAGAGCCACGCTTCAAAAACAAACAAATGGCTGAATAACAGAAAAACGGCAAAAAATAAACTGACTCATAAACAAGAGGAAATAAAAACAAAAATTCCGCGAAAGGTCATAAATTAATGATAAAACAAATAAAATAAAACAAGCTAGCTTAGCTAATTAAAGTACACTGATGATAAGCCAGCAATGAAACACTAGAAAACAGGGTAAAAGGTGCAAACAAACAAAAAAAAGGATGCTGTGACCTTTCACCTTTCTCAAATGGTTATAAAAAAACCCAAAAGAAAAGGAATCAGCTGAATGGTTGAGCAGCGCGTTTCCTGCTGACGTCAGCGCCGACGTGGGGACCGAAGTCCAGCTGTCTGCGTGTGAAGACTGATCGCTGTGATACTCACGCCATCCTGCATGATTTAGTAAAGCCATAAACCATGTGGCCCTGTCATACATCTCTCTCTCACACACACACACACACACACACACACACCCCTTATGCTCCACTTAAGTGAGAGACTTGACGAGCAGGTAAAGGATGCTGAATACAATACTCTCTCTCTCGGTCTCTGTCTCACACACACACACACACACACACACACACACACACACACAGAGCGTAAAATCCTGGACCAAACCCGGGAACATGGGCTGAGGCAAGGCCGTCCCAAGCTCCCGCTGGCTCGGCCGCTTTCCCATGGCTCGGACGTTCGATCGACCTTCACCTCCTCTCGCTCAGTGTGTGTATGTGTGTGTGTGTGTGTGTGTGCGCGCGCGTACGTGTGTGGGAGAGAGAGACAGAAAGAACCTGTAGGCTCTCCAACACAGAGTTGGATCCCGTCCAGACCCACAGGGTGCCACTTTGGCCATCGGTTCATTGACTTAAAGGGCAAATCGCTCCCTCAATGCTTTGTGGTCTCTTTCTCTTTCACACACACACACAATTTCCAGTGTGCCACATGTCAAGTCAGCCCCCATGACTTCGGAGCAATCCATGTTCTGCTTTTATCATGTAGAGAGTGTTAATCCCAGAGCAAGTCCGAAACCACATCCTGCTCACTACGCAGGGCACTACTGCAAGTGCCCTCCATTTTTGTGCCCTAGCCCTGAAAACAAACAAATTTTTTGATGCTGTGGGACAAATTTCCTGCAAAACAATCCCTTTTTAATCACGTAAGGATTCGTGAAATTAAATGTGACATGATTTTTCTTTTCATTCGCTGCTAGAGCACTACACACTACCTAGTGCACTATGTAGGGGCTACAAAGTCTCTGTTAGACCCTAAGCAGAGGGCAGATTAACAAATAAACCATGCAAATAAACAAATAAACAAATAACGGCAGCTGGAATAAAATTCCACCTAAACTATATGTCGCTGTCTTAATATACAAACAATCAAAGAAACACTGGGAAAAAAATCCTACCGGTATTTAACGTGGTGGGCGGGGCTTATATAGTGTAACACCACAGTGGAGTGATGGACAGATGACGCGCATCAAGCCCTTCCTGTACATCAGTGTGTTATAGTGTGTGTGTGTTGGGGGGGGGGGGTGTTTGGTGGTTTGAGAGATTATTTCATTTGTAGCAGTGGTGTGTGCGCGCGTGTGTTTTTTTTTTTACGTTTTGTGAGCAGCACCATCGGCGGGAACATCAACTCGCTTTTTCTCGCAGTAAACAAATTAATAATGCAGGAGGTTTTGTAGCGCGTTGCTGTGAACCGTTCCAAAAGTAAGCCACTTCCCAGCAGGGGGCTTTTTCTTTTTTAAAATGATACGAGCCCGGTGCAGGAATGTGCTGCGCTAATGTAAGTGCGTGTTTTAACTCTGAAGTGACCCGAGCTGATCTCGGCGTGGAAGGTTCCAGACTGAGTGGGTGGAGGGAGAGCGAAAGTGTGTGTGTGGGTGGGTGGGTGTGTGGGTGGGTGCATGTGCATGGACAAGAAGGTGTGTTTGTGCTTGCGCATGTGCGCACGTGCATGCATGTACATTTTTGCGTGTTGTGTGTGTATATGCATGTGCAGAAATGTGTATGCATAATATATGTGCACATATCTATGTGTGTGTGTGTGTGTGTGTGTGTGTGTGTGTGTGTGTGTGTGTGGAGTTAATGCATGAGACCTGTGCATGGGCCAAGATGCCTCTGCCTTCTTCCCCCATTATCATATTAGCTTGCATTAGCAACTCTCAGCTGATCTCTATCTCTCCCGCTCTCTCTCTTCCCCTTTATCTCTTTCGCCTACTCTCTCTTTCTACATCTCTCTCTCTCCCATGCAAATGAAGACGTAAAGTGGAATCAGTTCATCAATCACGCTCGCTTGGGGATAACACGGCGCGGGAAGAGGATTAGCCGCGTACTCTCCGGACCCCGCACGGGTCTTTCTCCTGTCACACGCACCGACTATAATTAAACATCTCAACCCGCATGATTTTAGGATTTTTCCAACACGTTTGGCTCAGAAAAAAAATGTAAATCTTTTACAAAGGCATGCCAACCGTCGCGGGGAGAAGGATTCGCAAATCGTGAGACGTCTCCATTTCCAAACATATTCTCTGTATCTCGAATCAAAAAGTAAAGGAATGTCCCGGGTCATTTAATTCTGCGACACTCCGGCCAAATAAAGCATCCCTCCATTTTCCGGTTCATATTTCTACCACGTAAGACCGAGCCCTGTTTCATTTCCAAGCCAAGCGGTTTGAGACAAAGCCACTGCAGGCACCAAAGTGCGTCCCCGAGCAGTTTAATTAGAATTAAAGAGCTGATATGGATTAAGCGGTGCGCCGTGACGCACGTAAATCCCGTCAATCACGGAGGATCACGAAAGGAAAATCGCCGTGGCCGTCGAAAAACACTCATCCGCTATTCTGCTGGATCCTCTCACGCCATTAAGCACCTGCCCATCAATGCTGCCTCTGGCACTGACATTTCAATACTTCCCAAGCCCAGACACACACACACAATTTTGTCAGTGTTATTAGGATATTTGGGTGAGAGTATATCATCTCAAAATACATCTAGTATGATTCAGTGTGACCTGTGAGATGGTAAAACCCCCGTGTTGTTCTCCTCCACCCCCAAGTTCAAACACACAGTTCTCCACTGGCGCATGGCCAAGTGCCCTCTATTGTTCACGACTCCGGGGAAAGCCGCAAAACCCCTTGTTCGTCCAACCACACATGACACTTTGCAACCGGAGACTACCAATTTGAGGTAGGCTTTCTGCCATTTCTTTGGCCTAACGCTGCAACAAAGATGCGAAAAATAGCATTTCGAGAGCAGGCGTTCGTGAGAGTTGCTAGCGGAGTCTATTTTGAGCGCCCGAAACCATGCAATCACAACCAAGTTCCTATTTCAAACACTGCTGGCTGAATTCCACCGTTTTCTTTTCCCAGCCATGAGTTTAGAGACGATGTAAAGAATGTGCGTATGGAGAAACGGTAATGATGTCTCCAAGTGTGGAAGACACTGGCTCCTGGCCTCATTATTTCAGCTGCAGTCCTTTCTACAGGCTGAAACTTAGGGGGGGGGGGAGAAGAGTGATCAAAAGCATCGGCTCCCTCCTCCACCACTTTCCCACTATTTCTCACTCAGATGAGATGGAAATGTGATACAATCATCTTTACATTGGTTTTCTGCTGAGAGGTTTCGAGTTTCCTTCTCATTTTACTTCAGCAGACGAACAGCAGAATAAATAGGAGGTAATATTCATCCAAACACCATCTACACCGCTTGTCCAGCAGTTAGACATTCACATGTAGGGGCGATTTAGAGTAGCCAGGTGACCTAATCTGCATGTCTACGAACAGTGGGAGGAAACTGAAGCACCCGGAGGAAAATCATGGAGGAACAGGGGGGAATACGCAAACTCCGCGCAGGGAGAGTAACCCCAGTCGACCTGCAGGTTAGAACCCAGGACCTTCATGCTCTGAGGCAACAGTCCTAACCACTGCACCACCCAAGGGATAACGCTAGAACATTCAAGTTATTTTGGTGCCACTTGTTTTATTTTACTTAGTATTTAATTTAATTATTCTTGAGATACTGCATTTACTGTCTGGGTATACTGTCTATGTATACTGGGTTTAATCTCCTGACATACTGTTTTTTGCTGTTTGCTCACTACCTTCCACACACCAGCCAACCGATTTGTTCATCTATTTATTTTACTAATTAACTGATGTATTCAACCATCCAATCTTCCTGCCTACCAAATCATAAATACCGCTGGGAGCCAATCTGTAAACAGTTATACCCCAACAAACAAGCAGTCCACTCATCCAAAAACCAACCTACCTACTTACCAATTATTTAATGAACCTACCTACCAACCAATCACTCACCAAACAGCCAGCGAAGGAACCTACCTACCCAGCAATCAACCAACAGATAAACCTAGCTATTTGCCAATTAACCAACCCAACTACTAACCGCCGTCTAAAACAATGCTAATCCTGCTAATCAATCGATGAACAAACCCATCCACTCAGGAAATAATTATCCGACATATCTGACTGCCCTCCCACCAAACAGCCATTTTATAAAATTACCTACCAGCCACCTAACCATCCCGAAGACCATTTCACATAACCTGCCAACCTACTTAACCAATGATTGACCTACGAAACTAATTAACCAACCAGCCACCAAGATACCAACCAGCCAATCAATGGACCTATCTATGCACCAATCAGCTTACCTACTTATCCATCCAACAGTCGAAATATCTAACAACAAACCAACCATCCAGTTAACCTACTTACGTAGGCATTATCAATTGACCTTATCTACCTATCCACCCAACATTCAACCAACCAACGACCACTAACCAACCTATTCACCAGCTAATCCATCCAACCACTAAACAATTAATGGATATACCTACTTATCATCCGACCTATCTATCTACTTATCAATCACACTCGGTGTCTCACTCCCTTGGGTACTTGCTCGGACCCTCTGGTCGTTTTAGAGATTCTCTGTCGGGAATGTCGAGAGAAGCAGTTGGCGACGGTACAGGAGTGGAATGTCAATGACATCATGCAGAGAAGAAAGGGAATATGCATGTGGGAGAGGGAGTGAGAGAACCAGATGGTAGATACGTAGTCTGAGTGTCCTTTGCAGCTGTTCCTCTTCCAGTTCTCCTTTGATACACATCAATCCTGAGCGGCTCTGCTTCGCTCCACATGACGAGAGTGTATACATCTCCAAAGCGAAGGCCCATAACCTTCCCCAGAGCCACTGCGCTGGAACAAATCTGCTTTCAATCCCAAGCTGCAAATCTCATGTTCTAACCGGAGTGAACTTTGGAGCCGCTCAGCCGGCTGTGTCCACCCTGTGCACTCTTTCCTCTTTTTCTCTCTTTCTTATCCCTCTGTTGCTCTCTGCGGACCTTCAGCCCCCGCTGGGTTTGGCACGCTGCAGCAGAAAGAGCTCAGCATGTTGGCTCAAAATTGTCAGGGTCTCTAATAAAGCAAGGTCATTAGACAGCCATGTTTTGGCTTAATTTGCTAATCAGCCACACTGGGTCACCAATTGGAACACGCACACACACATGCACACACACATCTGTAATTACTTATCGTCACAGTCATATGGGTGAAGGTGGAGCGAATGGTACATGCAAGTCAGCCACACGGAGGCCGCATGCAACCTGTCACGCTTGTTGTACAGATCTCATGTTACTGAAAAAAAGAGTGAGCGTGTAGTATATGGAAAAACGAGTGCAGCTTTGTGAAGCCAGTATGCTTGTGTTGAAGTATGACAGCCCGTAGAAGAGTACGCATCATGCTGGTTGACGTCCCCAGCTTAAGATCGACATGGCACACGGATCACTTCCCGAACTACCTTTTCAACTCTCGACTCCTGCCTTCTTCCGTCTTTCCTCCTTCTGAAACCTCCCGTTAGGGGAGCTGTAGACCCCTTTGTCACGTTTAATGCATTACAGCATGAAAGAAATGGGGCAAGATGGGGAGAGCTCAGAGATCCCGCTCCGGGCTAACACGCAGAACATACACGGAGTAGAAGCTTACTTAACGGCAAAAAAGAAGACTCGGGAATGTGCTTGCAAACCGAACCTGACGCAAGGCACAATAAAGAGTGGCCTGAGAGGCCTTGGAAGTAATCCAAGAAAGTCTCCAAGGCATTAATTACATTCTAGCGACATCCTAGGCCCATTGCTGGTGGCTCAGTGGCCCTAAGTGACTGTTTATTCCACTCCAGGCCAAAACTCTAACAGGCAGAACACTCACAGAGCTGAATCTAGTAAGAAAGAAGGCTTTGGAACATACCAACACACCAAACTTGACGCAACATACAATAAAGATTAGCCTGTGAGGTCTCGGAAGTTATCTACCCTGTTCCCCAGGTTGTTTATGAACCTTTCGGGGCCTTAAGCGACATCCTAGGGCCCCCTGGTGGCACGGGGACCTTAAGCGACAGTTTATAGTGCTTCAGGCTAAAACTCTAACCCACAGAACGCTCTCAGAGCCGAAGCTAGCAAGAAGGAATGCCTGGAAACGAGCTAGCATGCCAAAGCTTGTGCACGGTACTACGAAGATTAGCCCGTGAGGCCTCTAGAGTTATCTAAGAAAGCCTTGGAGGCTTTAATCACAGAGCTGTTCCTGAACCTTTTTGGGAGCCCTACTTGACTGTTTCTGGACCGTAAGGGACCAGGCTAAAACACTAACATCAAGAATACAACGCTAGCAATAAAATCAATAAAAAAAAAACAGAACGCGCGAGCGTGCCAAACCTGACGCAAGGCACTCCAATCCCTTAATAACATTTTAGCACTGAGGACAGGGCTGTTTTTAGGGCCCCCAGTGACTCAGGAGCTCTGACTGACTTTTATATTTATACCTAAAGATCTCTTTTTGGGTGAATTTTTCTATACAGAGATCACAAGTTCAAGTACCTTTAAAAGAACTGCACTTTCATCTTCCTTCCTGGGAAAACTTTTTGTTCCGCATCGCGGCAATCGACTAGTTTACGGCGTGGATGTGTGCAGGGTTAGAGTCCACGTGAAAGGCGCGCGAGACACAGCTAACAGTAATGAATGCTAAGAGCGGTGGCAGATCAGGCCTGAGTCATCAGCCAGCCTGTAGCACTGAAGCGAGAGCGGGAACAGCGCACAATGAAAGACACACTCACCTCTCGGAGACCCACACACAGAGCTATTAAAAGACTTTTCTCTACTTAGCTCAAGCAATCAGACACACAAAGGCTAGCCGCTTAATGTCAAGACGTGAGAGCGCCTGGGTTTTTGTGCGCGCGCGGTTGTGTATCACGGTCACTACAGCACTTTTGTGGCTGCGCTGATAAAACGTTTCAGTGTCATTCCATGTTTCCGTGTTTAGCTCGAGCCACGTGACGACTCGCCGGGATGGCTCGCGGATCCTCGCCCCCTGACCCGCCGAACAATATGGTTGCTGTCACGGCTGCGAACGCAGCCCGAACACGCAGTGCTCATCAGGCCAACGCTTGTCAGGTACGGGTGACGTTAATTACAGGCATTATTTACACAGCTGAAACACAAGGTGGCTCTGCACCGGCCTGTCGAAGCTCGTTTCCACCTCCAGGTACCACGTGTGCCTTCCCCCCCCCCCCGTCTCATAGAGCCGTCTTTCTCTGTTCTGAAAAGAACGTGCTGAAAGAACATTAATCACACATCGCTGTTAACCTTGAAATCGTGTCGCTTCGTCTAGCTCGGCTGTCTGCACATGGTCTGATTAAGTTCAGCTTGCGCAGCCTGCAAATACGCAGTCCTGTTGACTGTTTTAAGCACAACTTCCTGCTTCGAAGCCAACTCTTGAAATGTGTCCAAAAAAATATTTCTTCCCGATCACAGTACACGCTTTCCGTTTTCAAAGGAGTGGATTGAATTTTTACAGCCTGTTTCTGTCAAAAAGTAAATGTATCTCGGCAAACCGATCTCTCTCTCTCTCTTCGCTACTTAGACCTTCATGAGTTGCCTTTTAAGGAGAAAGGGGGCAGAGTTTGGAAGCTTTGTACCTGATGGGGGCGGAGCTTACTTCCAGCAACCTTTCCAACCACAGCAGCGTCATTTTATGAACAAATACGATTTTTATCCCCTACAGAATCTAGCTTTGTGTAGTGCGTCTTGATGCTAGCCGCTAGAGTTAGCATACGTCGCAGAAGTTAATCCACTGTTATTACGTGTATGCAGTGTAATGAGCATGCTTATGAAATGTGCTTTTTTTTTAGGAAATCATTGCTTTAGTGATTTGGAAACTAACTTAAGAAAAAAAAAAGTCAACGTAATTTTTCCTCAGCTAAATTTAGCGTGAAACTAACAACAGCCAAATGATTCAAGTACGAATTTAGCTAGCATCTATTTTGTCTTTTTCAAAATACTGAAACGAAATTCAGTTGCAATGAACACTGACTCAGTTGATGCAGGACAGATGAAACAGGGATCGAGAACAAAGGCCGAGCTACTTGCCCCAGATGTTGTGCGAATCTCTGTAGGCCGTGTCGCGGCAGATGTTGTGAAGCGGAACCGCGAGAGGTTATAACCAGTCGCACAGGTACGCTAAGAGCAAGACTAATCGGTCACAGATGGACACATGCGGCGAGCGGGCCAGGACGCGCAGATGTCCGTGTCGGCGCTACCCGTGCCAGCCGGGCCCGTCTCCAATTACTTATTCCAATCACAACATTGCGTCGTGTTAACATGTCTATTAGTGAAATCTGAAGGAGAAACACTTTAAAAAAAAAAATTCACAAATCACACACACAGATTACATTTCACGCAACACCTTATCAACAATCATCGTGCTTGTTTTTAATTTTAACCAATTAATCCCGAGGCGGATTTCTGAGTCGCGTCGCTACACACGTTTCTGCGCGACTGAATCCAGAAGACCGGCATCTGTCACAATCGCGTGCGCTTTTTAGGACGAGCCGTGCCGTCTAACGAGACGCGTCCCGTCGCTGCCAGATGTTCGTTATGAACGTTTACGCCGTGTAGTGACCCGAGCTATTAATATAGCGCTCGTAACATAAAAATACTCCAAAAGCAAGCACGACATAAAAACATTGGCCTCAGCTGCTGTAAAAGTCGCGCTATTAATTTTAGCAGAGGATGCAGCATCTCTGAACGCGGCCCATCTGTTAGCCTTCCAAATGACCCAAATTGCTTTGCAAACGGGCTACCTGGACTTATTTGTACGACATGTCACACATATTAGGGGCATAACGTTTACCGCGGTATCAAGGCGTTTAGAGCGCCATCTTTCTGTGGGACCGGAGTGCGTATGCATCACTCATGGAACGTGTCAGCTTTGCTCAGAGCGTGTATCTCGAGGGTAAAGGAACGGAACAGGATCAAGGGCTGTACGTTAAACGTACGACTGCTGGACGCCCCGGGGCTTACCAGAGGTTTGCACCTATCAGAGCTCCCGCCACGTGGGGACACTTTCATCGGAAAGCCACAAACTGTCAGACGGCATCTTTTCCCACTGGGCCGAGAACTCCCACGCCAAGAGATGATGCGGTCTTCCAGTTCTTTCTTTTCTGATTAGCATTTTAAAGAGTCCTTCTCCGCTCGTATCCGTGGGTTTGCACGGATGTTCAAAATGACCCGTTGTACTCAAAGTGGAAAGTTTCCCAAATTTTTCATAAACATATTTAGAGATCGTGTTCGAGTCTTTATGAATGAAAATGGTGATCCTGCTTCCCGTCAAATTCCCTTCGAAGAATTGGGATGTGCATAATTTGCAAAAAATGTCGGCATGAGTGGAATTTCAGCACTCCTCGGTGTTCTTAGACATGTTCACCTGAGGTAAAACCTAGACGACGGATCAGAGATCGAGATCCTGGGGGGTTGGAGAACAGTTTCCGCACCAAAGGTAAAAGAGAAAGCAGCGTGAGTTACACCAATCTGTACCGGAGCATTCCCAAGCAGGGGAACGGCTTGGGGAATAAATTTCCATAAATATAGCTTACATTGCTAATAATGGAGACGTCGAGGCTTTGCTATAAATTCACACCCAGTGTCCTGGCTCAGTGTGACATCTGTTGTTGGATTGTAAACAAAACAGGAGGCAGGAGGACGAGTACTGGAGATGAGGAGGGTGTATTTTAGCGTCGGAGACGAATCCGGCGACTTGTCGGCTCGGTGGACGAGGAAATCCGTGGCTTTTGGAGATTTCGGGGATCTGAACGTAACAGTGCCGAATTTCCAAAAGCCGGAATGAGGTAGCGGACTAACAATCATGTTCTGTGACTGAATGTGTCCTCATAAACACACACACACACACACACACACACACACACACCAAAACGCATTAACATTCGAAATCTTGGCTGTGAGTGCTTCACTTTTACTCACAGAGGATCTGCATACACATTTACACCAATGCTTAGTGTGCGTGCGTGCGTGTGTGTTAGTGTAACTGGTCTCTAATTGCGTAGCGAGCCGCCGGTACGTATGCAGACGGCTTATTGACAGATCTGCGAGGCGAGAGCGGCGACCTGACAAAAACACGTTGATTAATTACGAGCCATCCAAGACAATTAGCCAGAACGGAATGCAAAACAACTTCTATGTGCGCGCACACACACACACACACACACACACACACACACACCAACCTAGCCTCATTTAAGCCCGGCGAGAATACATCAAACAATTTCTTTTCCCTGCGTTTCCAGGGCAACGCTGATATGCTAGCGTGCTGGTTTTACTGGAAAGCATTTGGCTTGACGGTTTTAAAACTGATTTAGAAGCCGGCTCGGGATGGCCGCATTATCGGGCCCGCCGTAAATCCTCCAGCTGACGACGCCCCTTTGAGGAGAAGGCAGGCGACTCACCTTGTGGTTCTGGTCCGGATAGTCGCAGTTCGGAGGAGGTTCATACACCCAGGTCGCTCCCCTCCCATTTGTTTTTCCATCTTTTTTTTTTTTCCGTGAGCCTTATTAATACTTTATATTCCCAAACGCTTGCTAGCGCGTTTAGCCTGGGCCTTCATGCTGACAGGGATCAAAAGAAGAGGAGGAGAGATGCTGCCCCGCTGCCTCCATTTCTTTTGTACTGTTCTGGCTTTGCGGCCATTTCTTAATTGGTTCAGTAGCAACTTCAGACAACAGATGAGACGCCGCTTTCATCTGCGGCACGCGCAGATGACGTGAGATGACGGGAACGGACTCCTCCGTATCTGACGGCCAGGACGCGACGAATGAGACGTGTCTCAAATAGGACCTGATCAGGAGTCGGCCGTGCCAGACATAGGAAGTTTTCACGGCATCCGGATGAAAAATAACCAGAGCGAAACGTAAACGTACGGAATCGCTGCGCTGCGTTTCAGCTTTGGAACGAGAGCGGCTCGGGTTCGGGTTTGACCGGTAGCTGCGATCTGGCAGGGTCACGAGTTCCCCGTGTCGGTGTGACTCGTGGCTCCCGGTGCAGTCGGCTCTGTTGTTCTGCTTTGTCTGTTCTTTGTTCGTTTTTGGTCCCCAGCTGTGTCTTATTGGCTCGTTTCCCTAATGTGTGCGCCTGTTCTGCGTTCAGCCCTTGATCAGTTTGTCTGTTTACACCCTGCCGTTCCTGCGGTTCTTGAGAGAGCGATAAGAGACGCTGCTCAGGGAACAACTGTGTGTGTGTGTGTATGTGTGTGACAGAGTGGCAAATTTCTTTTAGGTTCATGCCAGTTGCCATAAGGGGCTTATGTAGCTCGTATGAACACTACACTTTGGTAAAATGTTACCGTTTATGGTCTTGGGCGAGTACAATCTACTACATTTGTTCCAGAATCATGTTCTGAATTTGCATTTTGATTTTGGTTTTCTACAAAACACCGCGTTTCCTTTACATCACCGGTGCTTGACAAACAACGTTTAATCCTGCCCCGGATCTTGTTTCTTTGTTGTTTATACATCCACTGACACATTTCATACTCGATTCTCTCTCTCTGGGCACCGACACAGCACTTCCTGTTATAAAATCCCACTTACTCTTTCTTTTCAGCTCTATTTTTAACCCCTCCCAACTCCCTTAAGCTCTTTTTATCTCACCACGACTGTCTCTCCTCTCCTGATCGCTATCTTCCTCTCTTCTCTCTCTCGCGCTCTCGCTCTCCGTTCTCTCCTCCTCCTTCTCTCTCCCCGTGTCTGCGCGTCGTCGTGTTTCCCGGCACTTACAGTAAGCGAGATGCATTAGATTAAGATTAGGTAATGGTGAGATGATTGATGGAGGTGGCCTGCCCATGCTGAAGAGGTCCAGGAAAATAAGCAGGCGCTGCATATTACGGCCCGCAGATTATACAGGCCGCTGATAGAATAATGTCATCCCGACGGCGGGCTAAAATTGAACTGTCAAGAACTGTCAAATGCACAATAACGCACTCGGAGAGGCTGAGTAGTGAACGGGATCGGGCTCGCCGGCTCAAAAAGTCTGACGCGGACCGCCGCGGTGGTCTGCGATCCTGTCCCTAGACGCCCTCGTGCTATTTCACGTTTTTAATTAACGGCTCGGGGTGTGCATCTCTTTCGGTAATGTTTACAAGTCTTTCTAGATCGCTGTGTAACAAGCATAATTCAGGGAAAAAAAAAACAAACGATCTCATGCACAATTTTCTCCGGCTTGGAAATTCGCCCCGCCTCCCAGCTGCTCAGTCCCACCCCCTTTTTCCTTATAAGGCATGACGTCGCTAATATTAACGTTATGCTTTCTCTTTTACACAGGAAGAACACTAAAATATACCTTCTAGCGTGAAACGTCATATGCTAGTCCATCTTTATACTCAGGAGGGCCAAGAAGGCCGAAAACTGTTTATAGTGCCTCAAATTTTGATAAATCAAAAAGAGATGCCGATGTCAGCACTGGGACTTCCTGTTATAAGTTAGTAAAAACGCAATAACTAAGAGACTTTGTGTGCTTATAATCGATACCTGAATTTATATTCGAAATACTTTTCTATATTTGTCTGTAAGTGTGGTGAGCGTGTGTGAGCCCCGGCCTGAGCGTTCAGCCGCCCCCCTGCTTCAAGCGGAACACTTCCCCATCACACGAGCGCCTCATGAATATTCATACCTTTCCTTCTGCCTAAAGTCTTTAGCCTTTAAGTGAACCCTTTGCAAGCCAACACTGTATTATCACCAAACCTATAATCACCCGTGTGTGTGATAAATGCAGAATGCAACTCTCCGGCTCGCCTTTTTTCCCCTTCTCTCGCTGGAGGATTAAAGACGCAGATATCATCGCTTCCTATAAGCCACAAATCAATAGCGTGGAGCTCGTTGGCTCTCTGATGGCACAGGTTCATTTAGGTAATGGTCTAAAAAGGCAGTGGAGGGAGGAAAAAAAAAAAAAAGAAGAATGCAAAGAGAGGAGGGGGGGAAAAGGTTCAGGACTAATAGAGGAAAGCTCCAGACAGAACAGGCCACTTAGGGCAGAGCCAAGTGGATCAGGGCCAATTAGTGATCCTGTGGTCCTGCAGCAATAGAGCCGAGTCCGGGGGTAAAGGAGGCGAGGAGGAGGGGCTTGCGGGGAGGCGTGGGGGGGCTCATCATTTCATCGTTTATCAAAAACAAATCTAGCGTCCGATTTGTCGCTGGAGAGCGCGTTACTAAAACCTGAACGAGACGAAATCTTTTTAAGAAGCTGAAAGAGATCCGTTTGCACGCAATTTAAAAAATAACCTATAAAAGTTGTTTATATTTCACATGGAATCCATCAGTAAGCCCCGCCCCCTTTGTGTGTTTCCCCAACTTCATTTACTCGTATTTAAAACCGATTGCTTAAGAAACCTATTTTGGCAACAATTTCCTCAGTCGATCTGTAGCGCACACGGACTCCTTGAGTTCTTCGTGCTTTCCGTCTTCGTCTTCTCCTTTTATGCAACATTAATTCTCCGGGAAAAAAAAAAAAAAAAAAAAAAAAAAAAAAAAACACCCCTCGCCCCACCGGGAGGGTTTAAAATATTCCAAACCAAAGTCTCCCATAAGACATAACTCATGCTGACAATGCCATCTGCGAGGCAATCCCCGCGTGCCCGTCTCTGGCAGACATCTTGAGAGCGGATGATTAGATGTTCTTGTAGATCAGCGATTACCACGACGGCGGAATCGACCTCGCTCGGATTTCTCCGCTCTCGGTTGATACTTATCAATCGGCTTGAAACGTAAGTTAATTAGAAACCGGTTGAAAAGTCCAAAATATACTGAGGACGTTGTGGATTAAAAGTCATGCGCCGGCGAAGCTAGGCCAAGGCATGACACGGACGATTCTTTCCAGTATTTACACACGAGGAGTGTTTTTCCACTGCACAGAGCAGAGCCAGACTGGAACCAAGTTTCTGCGTATATAAACGGATAAAAAACGACGCGACATTCTTTAATAAATAAAAAAAGGTGGTATAAGAGAAATAACCAAACCTTTCGGTTGTAGGAAAATACGGATCAGTAAAGCCACTTCATCACATCACGCCGCTGTTGATTATTTTCCTGTACGGGCATGACACGGAGTGGTCTATTCCTTACAATGTTTTTAAAAATTATCTTTTTTTTGGCCTCAGATACACTACGCTGCGTTACGGTACTTAAGGTATCTTGAGGACGGATCCTGACCGTGGCGTTATTCATCACCACAAACGCACACTACACACACACACACACACTACACACACACACACACACACACACACACTCGCACGCACGCGCGGTTCCGCACTCGTTCTGGAGGCAGAAGCGCCCCGTTTGTCAATGTCACCACGGATATCCATATACACAATGCAATTAAAGATAAGCCTAATCTCACACAGCCCACGCTAGATCTCCTTTCCCCCTCTTCCCTATATGAGCTTACGCTACGTACGAACCACAGGGATTAGCTGCACGTTCACATCCTTTAGATTCGACCCGAGACGACGCGAAAACACAGCAGGGGCCAAAAAAACCCCAGTACAGACGGGACGTGTGAACACGGATTTGAACTTTAATGAAGAATGACGGTGCGGATTAGCCGAGTCATCGCTCACACGTGTAGCGTATGCTGCGTCAGCGTCGTGACTCGTGTTTATAAATCATTTCCTGACGTCTTTGCATGAAATGAAGCAGAATACAATCTAAGCACAAATCTGAGAAAAGCTTACGATCCGGCAGTGGCTCTCCTACACAGTAGCGGAACCGCTACGCTAGCACCGTGCTAGCGATCTTCTGCTACCGACCGGGATGAACGAAAAGCTCATTTTTCATTCCGACGTGAGTAACAGGTCATACTTGACTTTTCGCTTGCAGCGAGTGGGAGGGTTAAAGCAACAGCAACTGGAACTCACTACTGGGCCTGAATTAGCATCATAGCCAGTTCAGTCCGCTAACACAGCTAGCTTGTATGATGAGCGGATGTAGCGAAGAGCAGCCAGACTAAGAATTTTTATCTTTATCAACGGATATTTAAGGATAATGACTTGAACAACTAGCCGAGGTTACTGACAGTTAGCTAACATGCAGCTAGCTCACCTCTGACGGCGTTGAATGGAGCATCATAGCTTGGAACCTGGATATAAAATCCGACGTGACATCATTACAGAACATTCTTTACGTTTTCAACAAAAGCCGAAGACGTTCACGGTTCCGTACGTGTTACTATGGCGACGCCATCATAATTTACCTTTTTTTTTTCCCAGTCGCAAACTCACGACGAAATGTACATTAAGATAAATACGATTTCCGGTGTCCAAAGCCATAAGCTACGGAGGAAATGAAGACGTGAGAAGTGAAATGAGAAATGAGAAGTTCAAATAAGCAGAAGTCTGCAGATCTAACACGATTCACGACAATATGCAGCGTCCTTGTCCTGATCATTCAGTGGATTGTGCAGCAAGCCTCGGATTCGCGGCGCTGCACGCGGCGTGGGCGGGATGAATGTAAACATTAGGCATATGGTGGACAGGTTGCGTTGGCGTGGAGAATAAAAATACACCTCGCCGTAATGTGAATTCAACTCCGCTTCTAAATGCTACTCTTTCGCAAGATGTCGGTCTCATTCTGGCACCACTTCCAGATTTGAATTTATCTCTTTTAACTTCTTCACATCTGCAGAAGGTATTAATTCCGCTCTGTTATGGCTCCGAGCCTTGTAATTGCATGATTTGCATTTTTTTCTCTGGCACCCATTATAAATAATCCACACGACGCTGCCAAGCTGGCACCCAGCTCGCTTTTTAATCTGGTGAAGCAGTCGCTTTATCGCCGTGTTCGACCCGGGGTTTATCGTTCTGTTGTGGCGGCGCGTCCGCTCATGTGGAAATGTTTACAAAGCGCCAGGCTCGCCCTTCTGCTCGCTAATGCTTCAGTTTAAAGTATTAAGACAGTCAGAGAGCGTTGCTCTAACACTTCAGAACTGAGTCAGCTTCCTCGTACCGCCTCCTTTCTCTTTCATAGCGGCGCATCGGACAGGAAGGTGCGTTTGGATCTATCTCCCGTGTCGTTTACTTCCTCGCCCTGTTCCCCGGCTCCCTGAGGGGGTTCAGACTTCAGTTCCTGACCATCTGCATTCGCCGCATTAACATTTCAAGTGGAAGGCGATGTTCCCGAGCCATAAAGCATCACAGACTCCCCGGCGTGAGGTTTCTCCCGTCCTCCCCTTCCCTCCCTGACCAAAGAAGGCGAGCTAAAAACGAGCGTAACGCGCTCGCTGCAGGCCTCGTAGAGCCGGGGAATAAATATACGGCCGTCATTACATAACCTGTGCACAGGCAAGTGAACTGCGCGGCACTTAACTTGGGCGGAAACCGACAGACCTACCCTGCCAGGCTCGGAGGGCAAACGTAGAAATGAGTCGTCGAGTCAAGCTAAGCATATTCCGCACATCAAAACACGAAGTCACGGCAGGAGGCTGGAACGCTACAGCTTTTCCTGCAGGATCGCCCACGTTTACATTATCGCACGTGTGAAATCTATTAGTGTTGCGTCATGCATACCGCAAGGTTTCATCGATGATGAGGGGCAAAAACCAATCACACACAATTCTCCGTGATCTGAAGTCCGCAACGCTCGACTGGCTTGACGCCGTGTTTCCTCCGAATCCCAAACACACCTTTAATAATAATGACTGCAGCTCTTGGTGCTTTGGTGTCATTTCTACTTTTCCTGTCGCCCCTACGGTCTGGGCTAGAAAGAACTCAGCCTCGGCCTTGCTTCTCGCGTCTCGCTTCCTTCTGTGTGCTTGTTCTTACGAGCGCCGGATGCGGAGCCAAAACTGAAATCTTCTATTGATAACTTTGCCCCAACTTTCACATTTCCATAATGGCTCCTTACAGAAAGACTACGGCGAGCTCGAGCGGCGTGACTTTGATTATACCCCCCTCGCCAACTTCTGTCAAGTAGAGCGGAATCTTAAACGAGAGGACCGGGCAGAAAATCTGCATGATGTATTCCGGGTCTAATGAGTGCTAAAGTAGATTGCAGGCGCGGGGCACGTGCAGGATCCTGCGTCTATTCCTCACTCCGGAATAATTTAGCCCGGACGCGCGAGTGTGCTGCCGTCCATCAGGATTTACCCATGGAAACATCGCCCGGCGCTGGGGGGGTCGGAGCAAAAAGGATGGCTCTGCTCACTCTCTCCCTCTCTCACACACACACACACACTGCTGATGGGAGCAGGGGGTGCAGTCAAGCGTGCTTTTGCCAGGAACCTCGTAGGTGCTGCGCAGACAAGCAATTATTCAAAGCGCAGTCCAGAACTTGCATAACGCCCCGGTGCACCCACATCATGAGTCACCGAATTACATAAACTGGATATGGGGGTATTCTAGCACTCGCGGCTGCTTCCCACGGAAAAAGGGGAAAAAAAAAGAAAAACAAAATCCGGCTGAAAACTGATACGTCGTGCCGGGATGACACGAGGAAAAAACGTGTAGTTTATGGAGGATGATTTGTTTTCAGTTTGTAAGCGCATGCCATTTTCTATCCTGGCCTCAGAGCACGCTGCGGAAGAGAACCGCACTCGCAGCACGAGAAACACAGCGGCGTGGAAATGGAGTAAACTCGTTTGTTCTGGGGGTTTTTTGCCATTAAAGCAATTATCAGAGCACTCTGTGACTGTTTGTCTAATGAGGCACCGAATGATACCGAGTGATATTTCAGCGTCGACGTGCACCTGGAAATGTACAGTGGGCGGGGCTAAATCTGTGGCTCGATGTTTGTGGATGTGTAGCGAAATGCCACTGTTGGCACTTGTGGGTGTGGCCTGATTTTCTTTCGTTTATACTTCCGAGTAGCATCTAAGGCTAGCGTTGCGTAGCGCACTGATCCGTGTGAGTACGTGCTTGGCTTACATTTACAGATTAGGTTAGCAAAGCAAGCTAACTGGACTAGCTACGTACACGTGTCGGAGACCATCTCTTCTACCACCTTCTAAGCTTCGTTTTTCTTTGTTATTATTATTCTGTGTGTATGTTTTCCAGGATCTAACTACAGGTGGTAAGTCAAGTTACGGCGCCATAGCTGATTTGCTAATGTGCTGCTCGTTAGCATGAACGCAGGGCGACGAGGCCGAAGTCGCTCGTGTTTCTCACTCAAGCTAGCAAGCAAACAAACTAGCTAGTCCAGCCTAAGTGACTAGCGCACGACCTGAACGATCCCGGTTCGTTCCACTTAATGATGGAGAGCTGTCAATCAAGCATGCTGATTAGACTGTTAGGCCACACCCACTCGGAGAGTGCTCAGATCAGTCTGGGCAGAAAGTTATGTTAGTGTTTGGTTGCTCCTCACGCTGCGAGATGTTTAATCTAGAGATATTAGTCTGGTGTCTCATCCATTCATCTTCTGTAAGCACTTTTAACCGTGTAAAATATCAAATACCAAAAAGAATCCAAACACCACCACGCCCCTCCCACGGCATCCCGCGCAAACCAGGCTCCGCCCCTCCGCGCGCACATTTCAAATCCGAGATCCATTCAAGGGCAATTATTCTTCATCATTCTTATCACAACAAACAATTTCAGGCTTTAAGCAGGTCACATAAATAGCTGAGTGTTCAATTAGGACTTATTACTGTTTCCATAACTCATTTCCAATGCAAATGTCATTAGTGTCGTTATTGTTTCTGCAGCCGGAGAGCCATCAATATTTGAACATGGAGAGCGAGCAGTTTAGATAGAAATGGGATTGGCGTGTGTGTGTGTGTGTGTGTGTGTGTGTGTGTGCGCGCGTGTGAGGGATGGAATGGGATCAACAAAAACCATAATTCCCAGCTATTTCAATTACGCCTCATTATCATTATTATCACCACCCATTTAGGCACTGTCTGCCATTTTTGCCTTGCTGAACAACAAAGGTAACTAAAACCATTACACTTTGAGTGTCTCTCTCTCATTCACACACACACGCACACGCACGCACGCACACGCACACACACACACACACACACACACACGCGGACGCCCGCGGTGTGCACCGGCACACGGTCCTCACAAGCTACATGTTGTTTATAGGTTTGTTTTTAGTTTCATGCTAAATCAGCTCGAGTGTTTCATTAGTAAACGCACCCCCCATCGCTCCATCGCCCCTCCGCATCCCGGCATCCTTCTTCCTCATTCATTATAGCGTGTATCCACTCACCGGATGCGACTCTCTCTCACGAGGATGAGGTTGAGGGTTGGCGTTAGTGGCAGCGGCAGCTACCGACCGGCTCCATGCAGCCCACTCGCACGCTCTCGCACGTGTAGCGAAAGGATCATTTCAAGAAAAGAAGAAGAAGAAGGAGGAGGAGGAAAAGGAGAACTGAGAAACAACAACAACAACAACAGCAGAAAGAGCGCCTGAGAGGACGAGCGCAAAGAATGCGAGAGGGGAGCGCGAGCGTGCGCGAGAGTGGAAATGAGAGAGAGAAAGAAAGAGAGAGATGGGAAATTAATAATCCCAGAGACAAGTCCCTTCTCTGTTATTCATCAGGCTTTGCGCGAGCTGCAGAGGAGCGGAGATGTGCGCTCGGGAGGGGCAGAGCTCCACACTCCATTGGCTCGCTCATCTCATTCCTATACATCGCAGCCAATGCACTGGTCCTCCCTCCCTCTCCAGCTCCGACTCTCTGTCCCTCGCTCTTTCTCTTGTTCTTTTCCTCTCTATCTGACCAGAGGTGCAGAAAATACTGTACGGAGGGAACGTGTGTGGTGCAAGAAGCAGCTCCACCTCACCGTGCGTTTTTAACGGTCTTTCGGATTCTCATTAAATATTCCACGTAGGGATTATTCGAATAAAACAAATGTTTCTCAATTTCTTGCTAAACGGTTCATGGAAAACTGTTGGAACGTGGCGTATACAGTGAGGCGACCCGTGCTGTTGTACGCGCTCAGAAATAGTGTCCAAAACCGACATTTTGTACTTAACGTTCAGATTCATAAACTTTAAAGGTAGCGGAATCAGCAGCCCTACAGATCCGATTCCATTATCTATTATACCTAAAATGATTCTTATGAGGTATAAAGATGCACAATAAATATGTTCATCATCTTGACGGTACAAAGAAACATACCAGAGACGAGGACGAGTGCAGTTTAGGACCTTTATTGATGCAAAGACGGAATGATGATGAACTTTCAGGAATATCAACAAATTCCATTCACTTTTTACGTTTAGCATCAACTGCTAGCCAAACGTACACGGGTTTGGTCATAGTGAGGAAACAACCAAGCAAATTTTGTGCACCGAGCTCCAGGATGTGGAACATTTTTTCCTTCTTCTCCTTCTTCTTCTTCTTCTTCTTATTATTATCACAGAGGCGGTTCGATCTTGAGCTCAGGTAACTGTATTGACGGAATTCCGTATGTTGTCCCGGGCTTGCTCCTGGTTCTCCGGTTTCCTCCCACTTCAAAAAAAAATTCTAGCAGGTGGCCTGGTGCATGGAAATTGCCCTTAGGTGAGTACGAGTGTGTTGTGTGTGCGCACACGCGTGTGTGTACGTGATGGAACCGAATCCCATCCAGGGTGTATTCGCACCCGAATCCGGGAATTCCCGGTATAGACGCCAGATCCAAGATGATTTAATGAACGAATCAAGATTCTTCTTCTTCTTATTATTATTATTGAATACCATGAAAGGTGCATATTAGAAGGTATTCGGGACAGAAATCTGGAAGCGAGTCGTTTTCTTTGTGCTGCAGCTCGCTCAGACTCCTGCAACTGCATTTCAAGCGCAGGAGTTTTGCGTGCACGGCTGTCAATAATTGATGAGCTTGGCGGAGTGTGCAGCTTTGGAGATGGGCTCGAGCCGTTAGATATTCTCTCTTTCTCTCTAGCCGTGTAGGATGCTATGCCGCGCCACCCACACTTTTAGAGCAAGCGAGCTGTGAAATGCATTCATTGTTAACGTGGAAAAAAAAAGAAAAAAAAAAAAAGAAATGGGGGCCAGGAATTTTGGCCTGTAATTTCTGACAATGACAAATAACGTGTGCTTCAGGTTATTTTTCTTCAGGCAACGATTCGATATTTGATTCATGAGGAAACGAGTCGATATTTGATTCATAAGGAAATTATTCGATATTTGATTCATAAGGCAACGATTCGAAATTTGATTCATAAGGAAATTATTCGAAATTTGATTCATAAGGAAACGATTCGAAATTTGATTCATAAGGAAACGATTCGATATTTGATTCATAAGGAAACGATTCGATATTTGATTCATGAGGAAACGATTCGATATTTGATTCATGAGGAAACGATTCGATATTTGATTCATAAGGAAACGATTCGAAATTTGATTCATAAGGAAATTATTCGAAATTTGATTCATAAGGAAACGATTCGATATTTGATTCATGAGGAAACGATTCGATATTTGATTCATGAGGAAACGATTCGATATTTGATTCATAAGGAAACGATTCGAAATTTGATTCATAAGGAAATTATTCGAAATTTGATTCATAAGGAAACGATTCGAAATTTGATTCATAAGGAAACGATTCGATATTTGATTCATAAGGAAACGATTCGATATTTGATTCATAAGGAAACGATTCGATATTTGATTCATAAGGAAACGATTCGATATTTGATTCATAAGGAAATTATTCGATATTTGATTCATGAGGAAACGATACAAATTTGTTGATCCCAGTGAATCTTCTACAATACGATTCAATATTTGATTCATAACACAACTCGATCTTTGATGATACCACTGAATCTTCTACCATATGATTCGATATTTGATTCGTCAGGCAATGATTTGATATATGGTCATATCACTGAATCTTTTCCTTGTTTATAGGAAAGATGTGAAGGCAGAATGACCAACTGAAATGTTCCACACATGTTGAGGTAAATTATTAACAACAAACGTACTTTACAGCTAATAAAACACTTAGCACTGACCGCTAACCAAAATTCCATGGGTGCACTAACTTCTTTCCTCAACGTTTCCTCCATATTAGAATCCATTTAAAAAGCAGAGCGTAATCGTCTCATTAACACGGCGAACCCATGTCCACGTCAGCTGAAGGATTTCGAGGAGTCGCTCGGAGCTGGTTGGTGCGTTGCTCCGATTCTCACTGCAGACGCCTTTGTGGCCTTTTCGGAAACCATTCGCCGCCTGAACACGCCATAATAAACACTCCTCCGCCAAGCATGACACAAACCCGAACAAAACCCCCTAAAACCATACAATATGGCGGTGTCACGTGAATCAGATGCGTTATTCGGGGTGGAAAAAAAACACAAGATGTGAAGGATGTGAAAAAGGAGATGAAGAACTGACACATGGATCTGTCCAAAATCGTAGCGGAGAGCACTCGGCACACTTAAGATATCCCATAATGCACTGGGATAAGAGCCAAAGAAATAGCCAGAATGTGATTACTTCAGACATTTTGGTGTCATACTTGAGTCCGTATCTGGAATTTAATTCTCTTGGAATGCAATAAGATACAAACGCAAACACGAGTTGCTCGGCCGTTTTTGTTTAAGGTGTGTGTGCGTGTGTGTGTGTGTGTGTGTGGGGATGGTGTTGAGTGCGCCACAGAAACAGACGGTAATTACCATTGCCCTTTCTGTCACACCTCCAGCATGCGCACACACCCACACAGGAAATGGAAAATGGGTTCGGGCTGCGGCGAGCCACCTAGCCTCCTCGCCTCATTCCCGAGCAATTCAAGCTAATCTGCCGGTTGATTTCAGGAGGGGGAAAATCAACAAACATTCACGGCGCCGAATCCTTGACGCGGCGTGCGGCGAGAGCGTGCGGCGGGAGGGGAAAGAAGCGAGCCGCGGGGGCCCCATTCAAAATGATTGTCTCATTCAGCCGAGGCGCAGACGAGAGAGGCCTTTGTCCGGAACCTGGCTTGAAGCTCGTCCAAAACGCCTTTTAACAAACGCTAGCGAGCGGCGCAGATCGCGCTAATCAAAGCCTAAATACATGTTTGTGTCGGCTGATAACGAGCTGTCCGGGAGAAGGCACGGTTATCCGTTACGTACTTTATGGGAGACGGCTGCGATGCAGCGCGTGTCGTGATCTCCTCACTGTGACTGTTAACCAGCGGGGGCGGGGCTAGAAATCTCGCCGCCGCGTCCGGGAACCTCGACACACCAAGAGACGAATAGTCTACTGATAACGGCCAACCGGAACCGACTGGGAATTAATCGGTGCCTTTAAACAGGAAGTGGTGTGGAATAAAAACGATACTTTGTCACGTACACGCAAACGTTATGCTACGACGGCCATTGAGAGAGAATTTCAAGCGTGTGACGCACGTTTCAAACTTTTTGCCCATTTACAGTTCGCGAAACAAGCTACTTCCTGTCGTCACTCACATTATAGCAGCTGTAAACAGTCGTTCCCTTCTTCCTCGTCTCTGATCTTAATTGATTTGACTTGTTTCTAATTGATTCTCTTTCCTGATTATTGGCTTGATGCGATTTATTCATTTTATTCTCATCCGTATCAACATTTTGTAATGAATTCGAAAGCACTTTTTATATAAATATTCGTGTTATCATTATTATAAGCTAATAAAGGCTCGATGCAGTAAGATGAACGTTCCTTGTGTCCGGGTGAAGTTGGTTTTCTTCTCAAACCTCTTTGACTGCCGAGTCGTGAATCTTATCTACTCGCCTTGTTAAAAATCGCGACCGTAAGCACGTCGTCCATCACACATCGCTCACAGCTTAAAGGAAAAACAGGACCGTTTTCCCGAATCGATATTGAAATCCTTTCGGTCATAAAACACTAATTCCTAAAGCCGCGAGACGACGGACCCCGGGGTCGATTTTCTCCGCTCCCGTCCATCTCGGCGAGATCTGATAGCTTTTATTTTTCGTCATTAAAGTCAATGATAGAATTAGGGATAAGCGTGGCTGGGCAGTGCATCAATAGAAAATCAATTACACTGTCAGGATGTAGATGTATGGCCTGCAACGTTTCATATGTGGCACACCAGAGGAAATGAATATGGTTGTTTTTGTTTTTTTTAAAAACGCACGCAGGTTTAATCTCATTTAATGATCGCGAATCGGAAAAGCTGTTTATCCAGCTCGGGCGTGCCATTCATATTTCTGCCAAAGTTCCCAGATAAACTAAATGCACGAGACGGTCCCATCATTATTTTTTTTAAATTGTTTTTGTATTGTTTGAGATTGTATATTGTATAGAAAGGGCAAAATTATTTAACATCTTCCAGAAATCTAATATTGATGGTCATTATTATCAATATGAAGATCATCATCATCATCAAATGAAAAAAGGTTATTTAATAGAGATTTAATTTAAAAACAAACAAATAGTCAAAGGAACATTAATAAATAAATGGTAAGATTTTAGTCCATAACGACGTCATGACGAGACATAAAAGTAAGACGGGAAATTGTGTGTTTGTTTATTTCGCTTTTTATCGAGTATTTTAAAAAAATAAACCGTTCTATTTTTTTTTTTTTTTTTTTTTTTTTTATCTGAAAAATTCACTCAATAAATCAAAAAACCCAGCCTTAATCTTTAGCCACGTGAATAATAAGATCAAATTTTATCGACGTGATGGCATTCGTGTATTAATAGGGAAACGGAGGTCATGTGACTGAGGTCATTTTTATTTCACAACTAATCAAGGAATATGAGCTTCACGCCTTAAAACCAATTTTCAAAAGTATATTTGAAATAATTTACTTGGATAAAACCTCAAAATCTCAAATTCATCTTAATTTTTAGCAAGATAACTAACAAAGCTGTTAAAGTTTTTAAACGGTGCGTGCATCTTAACAAGAAACGGCGGTCATGTGACTGCAAGACCGTAAGCTCGATTTTATACTTTTTAATGAAGGTCTCGTTGCTCTCGGGTCAAAATCGGCTCACGGAATAGAAGCCTTATGATCTGTGAAGCTCGATTTCCTTCCCGTTTCACGTGTGAGACGTGTAAACGGCCGGTCCGGAGGCGGAGAGAGGAGGCCAGCTCCCTGCGAGAGCGGCAGCACGCTGGAACACGTCTGTCGTAATTGCGCTGATTAAGTGGACGCGTTGAGAATTCCCTGCTCCCGGGTCGCCCTCTCGCTTGAGGACTTCCCGCACGGCGGCGTGAAGGACTGCTCGAGACCTCGTCGGAATAATTAGAGGGCGAAGCGCTGACCTCTCGTACCTGAAGCACCCTTTTAATCTATCGCCGTGAGGGCAGCGCAAATAATAATCAGCCCTGCCGCCTTTATCTCTCCTGCCAGTCAGCGTTGGGGTCTCGCAGAGCTGCTGCTGCTCCGCTCCCGGTCTGCACAGCCCCGACGTGAGCAAAGCACCGCACGTGCGGAGGCGCGGCTGCTCGTCTCGGAGCTGCGCTGTGATTGGCCACGCTTCACCTACAGGAACAAGGAAGTCCTCGTTATATGTTTCAGATACTATGTAATGATGTAGCCATGCATCCGTCCATTGCTTTGGCAATAATGTATCCATCCATCCATTCTTCTGTCCATTCTTCCACAGCTTTGGCAATACTGTGGAATCCATCCATCCATCCATCACATTAGTAATACTGTATCTATTCAATCATCCACCTATGTTCATCCATCCATCTATCCACAAATTTATCCATCTATCCATCCATCTGTCCATCCATCCATTCTTCCATAGCTTTGGCAATACTGTGGAATCCATCCATTGCTTTGGCATTTACGTATCCATTCATTCATCCACTTATTTCTGTCCATCAGTTCATCCATCAATCTGTCCACCCACAAATGTTTCCATCCATCCATCACATTGGTAATACTGTATCTATTCAATCATCCACCTATGTCCATCCATCCATCTATCCACAAATTTATCCATTCATCCATCCATAGCATTGGCGATAATGTAGCAATCCATCCATCTGTCCATCCATCACATTGGCAATAGTGCATCATCCATCATCATTCATCCAGCCATCTCCATCCAAAACTTATGATACAGAACCTGTGAAATGGTTTGCAAATATCCATCTGTTCATCCATCCATTAATCTATCAGTCCATCTGTTTTTTTTCCCTCCATCTATTTGTCAAAACACGTGATGGAGGATCTTTGAAATGCTTTTCCGGTCCTGTATTCCCATCCATCACTCTATCCAGAATATATACAGAGAATATACACGTTAAAACGTGCGATGCAGAATACGCGAGATGCTTTGGTGTATTTCAGGCCCTCAGATGAAATTAGCACCGCCGTCTCATGTCCAGAGATTTCCAGTATTCCAGCCGAGCATAAACATCAACCGTCGTGTTCTAGAGCAGCGGCGGAACGAAAGGACGCTGTAAGTAATCGCTGAATTTGAGCTACCACGTCCGAGTTCGGCCTCAACCAGACGTCCCGTGGAACTTTCCGGAACACTTAATGTGACCGAGTAAGTGAACTGACTACGTTTCAAAACAACAATGTCGTTCCCAAATCAGCAAACCGTTGTTTTCCGGCATCAGCGGCTACCTGACAACTGATCTGATCTCGTATACTTCTAGTAGTTTCTGTGTTAAATTCCGGAAAAGTTCGCCTTCACAATCCGCCATGACGTTTGGCCCAAAATGGAGATTTTTAATCAGCATTTCATTATAATCCAATATACAATAAATATAATCCAATTTCATTATAATCCATTCCATATAATAAAAATGAGCTCGTTTTTTCACAAACCTTTTTTTCGTTTGTTTGCCAGAGGCACTTTTGTTTGGGTTTTGATGAACACGTCCGGCTTTAGCGTTCGGATGAGCCGTCCTGCGTGGCGCTACACGGCCTGTAGAGGAGCCGGTTTCTTTTGTTTGTACAGAAATGTAGTAGAGATACGGGCTTCGTTATTGGTCCACCGGAACGAGCGGACGAAAAGAAAAGAAAGGAGTTCTCCTGCTATTTGTATCTGTGTTCATATTTGTTTAGAACTCATTCTCTTCAACCTTTCTAATGCGCTCGTGTTCTGTAGTGTACAGGGGGCTTTTCTTCCCGCCGCACCGCGCGTGCCGCGTTTCCGTCTGAAATCCTGACGAACTGCACCCGGGGCATCCGAGAGCATCGTTTGCACCCCCACCCCCCCACGCTCCTTTTGTCTGCTCCCTGTAGGAGCTGTAATTGACTTTATGTTCGTTCCACTCCTGATATCTTTGCCATAGCTGATGGGCGCTCTCGGTGGAGAGCCAGAGATATGTCATACAATCCAATCTCCTGCTCTGGCTCTGATTGCATAGACGATTTAATTAAAGGCAACAATGAACACTTTATTTAATGGCTCTGACCGTCCTCCCTCCGCCCGCGCCGTCACCCCCAGCAGCACTCTGCGGCACCTCACCTGGCTCCGACGACTCCTCTTAAAGTCACAACACATCGAGAGCTGCCTTTTTTCAGTTGTAACGTCCTGACAGAGGTATTCGACGGCTTTCCTTGGACTTGTGATCGAGACGCTACATCCATCGCACAAGCCTGAGAGGTGGCTAGCGCGCCATGATTTACGCATTAACGGCGGTCGTATTTCTGACTCGTTTGCCACCTAGCTGCTAAGCCGCTGATGATGAAGGCGAACACGTTTCCCCCGAAACGATCTGATCGGAATGTAGCTAAAAAAGTGCAGCTTTCCGGTGTCTCCCGTGTCGCGGCAGCATGAGGTCGAAAAGCAGAAATGCTACAGCGACGTTATTGAATAAAACAGAAGCCTGTCGGTGATCCAATTACGGTCGCGGCGTCGCGACGAGACGGCGCGGCTATTTGTATGCGCGCAGTGACGCGCGGCCGGATTATCGCTCAGCCACCGTGTCACTTCTCATTCCGGTTAACACACTGCTGAGTGGAGCTCATCACTGAAGAAACAAAAAAGGAATTGATCTGGCCACAAGGAGATGCTGGCAATTCGAAAGCATAAATATTGGACAAGGACGTTAAAAGGCAAGGATTCCCGAGTAGGACGTGGAATGAAACAACACGGGAACGTAGTCGTCACGGAAGGACGGGAACATCCCGCGTGTCGTGCTTTCACAGGTTGAATCGTCGACGACGGGAGATTCTTTCCAGGTTTTGTATTTATTTATTTTTTTGAATAACTTGAAAGTCGACGTGGAAAGGATCATTCATATTGATAACCTGCGATTCGCCGCTGCTTTTAAAGGAAATGAATCAACACCTTCTGACCAATCAGAATCCAGAATTCGGCAGTAAGAGGTGGATAGGACGGTTGATAGCGTGACACCGGAGCGTCCGCTCTCATGTGTGTGTGTGTGTGTGTGTGAGGGTGGGTGGGTGAGGGTTAACTGGCTTTTGAGCAATGTGTGTACTCGGGTCCGTGTCATTTAGAAGGGGTTGCGGTTCACTCGATATCTATCATCTACGGCTGTCCTCTCGCGCAGATGCGGATCAGCGCGCAGTATATTTGATTCGACAGGGTCACGAGGTGCTGCCTGGAGGCATTAATAAACTCGGCAAGTCCTCCAGTCTGAGGAGTCGCTTGACCCGAGCGTGCCAAACAAACCTGACGATGAAATGAAAGACCAACACCGACGGAGGCACAGTTACACTCTCGCCTGCTGGGCTACGATCTAATGTCCTCTGGAGCGGCCTGGAAAAGAAATCGGGCTTCTTTTTATTTATTGGTGGGGAAATAACCAATTTAACCAATCATGAAACGTGCGTCACAACAACAACGACGACGTTCAGCCGTCTGAGGGGGCCGAGAAACAGGAAATGTTTCCCGTGTCGTCGATATCGGGTCTCGGGTATAAAGCTCGATATTACATTTTAAGTGCTCGTATCAAGCAGAGCTGAATCTCACAAATTGATTTATATAAGTTTCACGTTAATATACTCCCCCCCCGTCTAATTTCAAAGACTTGCCGGCTTGGGGTCTGCTGTAAGACACCGCGGCTGGTCCTCCATGACCTTCGCCTCCGAGCGGCACGTAGGCTTCCTGTTCCTTATTCTATAGTGAACACTTCGAGCCGTAACTTTTCACTTACATTTAAAAACGGAATCCGTCCTAACAGACAGAATTTACACAGGGGAAGCGAGGGCTTATTATATGCTGTTTACTTATTCATGTATTTCCGCCTGGCGTTAATTAAAGAAAGGATGAGTGAGATATCAAAAAGAGAGAGAGAGCGAGAGAGAGAGATGATATGAAACACTGGGAGTTTCTTCTTCCAAGCAATTGCAATATGGCCGAAGGGACTGCGCTAACCCACTTTTAGCGGCTGATTACGGGGCTGCGCTTCAAATAAAAGGAAGTCCAGATCTGACACTGTAAAACACTCGAAACCCGCTGAGGACGTATCGCTTGTGGCGCTGGAAGGGAATCAAAATAAGGTCCAATATCATCCGGTTTTATGGTTATAGACCTCAGGGATGGAAGGCCTCGGTCCTATTAGCGGCGCGATGATACACTAGCTTGACGGTTTTCTGTGAGAATTAAATCTAAGATAGTTATACAGGAAACTTCATGCTGTAATGTGTGTTTTTTCTCCACCCTACCGCCCAGCGAAGCCGGTTTCAGCCCGCGATCTTTTTTAACAGCGTTACCCGCCAGAGATTCTGGAACGGGCGCTCCGGCTTTGAACGTTTCAGTCTTTACGGCGCACGTTTTTCGCAGTTCAGAGGTCACGCTAAGATTACCGGCGGCGGATTTAGCGTCACTGCGCCCCCACAGACAAACGACGGGGCGGCGTGCGAGATATTTTCAGCACCGCGCGATCCTACGTCGTCACGCACAGCGTGGAAACTAACCAGACCAAACCGCCCGAAAGCATCACCTGCTCGGATTTGGATGCCTGAGATGCTTAAAATGGCTGATCTTGCAAAAAAAACCAACAACAACCCGATTTGGGCTCGGTGAAGGCAAGAGCGCGAGGGAGAGGACACGGGGATGAAGAAAGCAGGGAGAAGTTGCACTGGGGTTGAGTAAACAATGGCAGCATCTGCTGGAGCTGAACGAAATTACACACACGTAAGGTAGAGTGCACACACGTGCATATTGAAGTCTGATAATTGAATCATGATCTAATTTGTATTTCAGACAGCCGAGGCTTTCGCGCCTCCTTCTGATCATGACCATTATCTCTGTTCGCTTTAATGTTCTCGTTTTTCCACCAGGCGCTGTTAAGCGGGAGCGGTGAGGGAGGGGCGCGGCGATTTAAATAGCAACCTGTGCCCGGTTCGGTTCCGGGTTCTGGGTAAAAAAGAAAAAAAATGTCAAAAAAAAACACCAAGACGACTCGTCGTATCAGGAAGAACGCGCACGAGGGCGTGTCCCTAACCAACTCCCCTGCGCTTAGCATATTGTACGCCTGTGGCTGGTAAATTAGTCACATCTGAAATAGCCTAATTAACAGATAGGGGCTTAACCTACTTATCGGAGCATGGCACCCGGAAACGTTACCGCTTTTTGATGTGCGTGTGTGTGTGTGTGTGTGTGTGTGTGTGTGTGTGTGTGTGTGTGTGTGTGTGTGTGTGTGTGTGTGTGCAGAGATGAGTTTTCGTCTTTAGCTTATGTCTAGGAGTCAAAAAAAAAAAAAAAAAAAGGCATTATACATAAACAAATGTATAATTTTACATGTCTAGAGTCTCTCTCTCTCTCTCTCTCTCTCTCTGTGTGTGTGTGTGTTTCCATGGCTGAAAAGCGCACACGTGATGTCGGGTGTCAAGAGGTATGGCTGACAGCCCGGCATTACCGAACAATTGGCTGAGGTCGCGTGGAAAACGACGCGCCGCTCGCGCGCTCTCCATTAGCGTGATGGAAAAGAAATCGCTCGGCTCCGAGTTTAATGTTATTTGCAAATGATACAGTATTTAACTAAAGCCCCCCTCCTCTCTCGCTCTCTCTCTCTCTCTCACCCTCGCTCGCTCTCTCGCTCTCCACTTTCCTGCGTCTCTTCTTTCCCGTTGAAAGCCAAATTGCTAGTTAAGGGATTGATTTAAAAAATTAATGAGAGCTGAAAAGCATGAGGATCATTCACTGGATACACACTATTTATTTGCCCCCCTCACTGTTTGTGCAACAGGGCTGGAATTAAAGCGGCCATCAGGAATGGTTTCAGGGTCCTAATCGTGGTGATTGTGTAGAAGTCTTTGACGCCTCGGGGCTTCCTCGTAAAAATCCTGATTACTAGCAGGGTGTGGTTTTTGGGGGCGGGGCTTCAGTGGTGTCACGAGCATTTCGCCGGATGTTAAAGTCGTACCTGCTCCTGATTAGGGAGACTAGATAGGTATAATAGAACCCCACCCCCGACCCTGTGAGCAATCCGCGCCACTTTAAAGCGTACGGCAGATTTCTGGAGCGCCATCTGAGCCGTAGATGTGGTTTATAACTCGGCTCTCGCTCTGCTTTTGTGCAGCGCACCTTTAACTGCGGAAGGGAGGGGGGGGGGAAGCACTTCCACAGCTAGTAGCCAAGCATATTAGAAAATAAAATACAATTCTGCCACCTGACACTTCAATTTAGGCCGCGCCGACTGCGAGAGCCGTCAGCTTCCCGGCCTGCCTGGCGTGATGGAGGAGACCCCAAATATCATTTAACCGATCCGAGCTGCGAGGGTAATGCACATACACTCTCCCCTACTGCATTAAACACACACACACACACACACACACACACACACGAGTGCTCAGAGCTCGGCTCTCACACACAATCTCATTTTAATTGACTGCATTGTCTGTGATGTGGCCGTGGGGTGGATGGGGGCGGGGGGATGGAGGGATGAGGGGGCGAGAAGGAGCGCCTCCACCCACATCCCTCCTCCCAGCCTTCCAGGAGTGTGTATGAGCCGATAATCATCCGGCCGCGTCTGTTACACCTGGAAACTTTTAAAACCATTTCATACTTCTGTATTTATAGTTTACGGGCTACGCGCTATTACTCATGTATGTCATGCTGCCTTCGAGTGCTAGCAAAGTTCCGGTTAACTCGAGTTCCCGAGCTGAACCTGGCTGCGTCGTGCCGAGACGGTGAAGCCGAACAATTCCTACACGTCGTCTCCTGCGGTTATTCCGTCATTTGACTTTAGGAAAAAAAAACCCAAACGATCGCCTTCACTTCGCTTTTTGAGAAAGGAAATGGAAAGGAATTGAATTAGTATCAGATACATTGTGAGGGCAGATGAGACGACGAGCAGAGAAACGGCATCGCTAAGAACATTTCTCTTTTTGAATTCATTCGTTTTTATTTGGTTTTCTTGCATTCACGTGCGATTCTTTTTTCACTCTCCTTGCAAAACTAAATATCTAAATACGCGTCAGGTGCGCGATGAGGACGCAACGTCTCCTGATACAGCCCCGAAATAAAATGCACGCTGTGGCACGATCACGGGTTAGCCTGCGTTTGTTGGACGGAATGTTCCAGAACAACAGAGCTGGTCTCAAGTTCTTGACTGTATTTGTAGGAGGCTTCATTTGCATACTGCAGTCCTGCAGACATCCCTGATATTAATATCACTAGAACTTAAATATATTGTGCAGCCCTGTTGAGTAACAATCCTGCTTTTCATCTGTTTTATTCTCTCCATCCTCCTCATTCTTTCTCTTGGCTTCCTCTCACTTCCTCTCTCCCACTGCACTTCCTTTCTCAGCCTACTCTCCTGTACTTTTTCTCCCAAATCACTTCCCCCCCCCCCCTCCTTTCTTTCTCAGTGTCTCTTACGCTTGCTGCCTTCCATCCCACTTCCTTTTGTCTCTTTCTGACTTTTCTCCCATCCTACTCTCCGTGTCGCTCCTGCACTTTTCCCCTCATTTCTCTCCCACCTTTACTTCTCGATCTTTCGATCTTCCGTCCCACCTCCTCTCTCTTTCTCTCTGTGCTGCACTTTTTTTCCCATCCATTCCCTCTCATTCTGTCGGAGACGATGCTGAGGTGAGGATGCCGGGGCAGCAGGCGTAGCGATCTCGCAGCGCCGCCATTGCTCACCACATCAAGCGATCGTTTAGCGCCGGCCTCCCTCGCTGTGATTGATCGACTCGGCCCGTGTCTAAATCACCCTCATAAAGTCGGCATTGTGACAACGGCGGGAGAGCGACAGCTGATTCACAGCAGGACAGAAGGAGAGGGCGATGATGGGGACCAAGGTAACAGCCAGCAGTGTACACACATCACCCAGACGCCTGGGACACACACACCGTGGAGGTTGAGGGGTGAAGTGAGGAGCTGTGCTAAGCTAGGTCACAATCTGCACCGGACTAACTTACACTGAGCTCAGAAACCCATAGAGAAACTACGGATTTAGAATTTTTAAAAACTGTGCAAAATCACCTTCTATTTCAGACAGTGCCCCTTTCTCAGTACGCCTGCTACACTGTGAGGTCACTAAATACTTCCGCTACACTGTGAGGTCACTAAATACTTCCGCTACACTGTGAGGTCACTAAA